>JACXGK010002114.1:11265-58828 GCA_016801125.1 Novumbra hubbsi | reverse complement strand
ACACTACCCAGGACCCAACAGCAGTCTGAAACACTACCCAGGACCCAACAGCAGTCTGAAACACTAACCTAGTCTGAAACACTAACCAGGACATAATAATTGGCATGTTTTTGCACTCCCAGCCCTGGCAGGCAAAATGTTTAATCTCATCCCTACTAGAAGCAGTTTGTTAAATGCCCCCCTGCAACTCCCTCCAGGTCTCAGATCATTACTTCATCTGATTTGCCCTTTTCAATCGCCTTCACTCAAACTGTCAACCAATGGCTCCAGCTAGAGCTCTGCCACAACTTCTAGTGGCAATGACCTCTGCCACAAGATCAGCTCAATCATCATGAAAAACCAAAATAGTGACAGGAAGACTGAAAAATGGATGATGCATACTGATCACATGGACACAACGGGCAGACATTTAGCATTCAAAAATGTATTTATTTCAGTGTTGTTTAGCCAGGTCCAATGCAGAACCGTTTGAGAGTGACAAGCATACGATTGGTATATGACAGGACAAACAACACAGTCCCACATTAATAATGTAAAATGACACATTTTTATTTCACAAACGGACTTGTGGCAAAGGTAGCACCCTGTGTCAACGTCCCATTTAAAGTCACTGAGCTTTTCGGGACAACCCATTGCACTGCCGTCTTTGTTTCTTGTGTAGTGCAATTAGACACTCTATTTGCATATTAAGTTAAGTCATTTGGTGACTCCTTGGAATCATTCACAAAATGGTTAGAAATTCAGTCCCACCAACATATACTAGTTACTATGTAAATATTTCTTACATATCTTTATAATACTATGTTAATACTAGTATTACTTTATCGTAAGAGAAAGTGGAGTGAAGGGGCCTAAATACTTTTTGAAGACACTTTGTTTTAATACACAGTCAACTCAAGAAGTATTAGCACCTTTCAAGAGATGAGCCAAAGTGAATGAAATGAACCACGCAAACAATGAGTCCTATTTGGGCTCAAAAATAAGGAAGTGTCGTATCCTTTGATTTTAACACAATCAAATCTCAAACAATACTTTTTATGGTCTCATTCTGCAGTCGCACGTATCTAAATCCCCGGTAGGACCCAGTCTAGTCTATTCTTAGCGTTGTCCAGTCTCAACATCAGCTATTAAAAAAACACCTCCATATCAACAACAAGGAAGCCCATCCCAGAATCTGCAGTGCCTTTGATATCCTTACAAGAACTGCATGTGGAAATGTGTGTTCTGATTTGTATTGAACTTGTTGGCCATGCACAACATTGACATTTTTGGAGACAAAAGGGGACTGGATACAAGGAAAATCACCTGATATGGCAGAGGATCAAATATGGCAGAGGATCATTGATTCTTCAAGCCTGTTTTGCTACTAGTGGTCCACGGGCTCTTGTTAAGATCGATGGCATAATGAATCCCACTCAGCATGAGGATATTTTAGCCCAAACCCGGGGTGCCTCTGACAGGAGACTGAGCCTTGTCCGTGGGTCAAGTCACAGTTCAACAAGACAGTGACACCAAACATTTCAAAACAAAATCAAAATCAACACAGAACGTGTTGCAAGCCCACAGAATCAGGTTTCACAGTGACCATCTCAGTTTCTTGCACATAAATAAAATTAAAAACCTGTGGCCTGCATATGTGTGTATGTATCTTAGTATTTCCGAGGGGATTACAGTATCCTCGTCCTGCACTGTGGCTCCATCCCTGGAGTGAACCCTTAAACTTTGCCAAAGGCACAATTAGTCATGACTTGCTAGGAAGGACCTTCACGGTAGATTAGGCCAAATGTGAAAAAGCTAAGTTATCATGAAAGTGTTCATGCTGGTAATATGTAAACACATAAACACATAATATGTAAAGACAACTGCAACAGTGTCCTATAAATGCCTCTTTGTTAAGACAATAGTGTCAGAAGTGATAACAAAACACAACACGATGTGCACTCATCAATGGGTTAAACATGGACGTTTTGTAACATTGAAAAAATCCACCGAATTGAGAGAAAGAAAAAGATTTCTACGTAGTTCACCGTGACAGTGAGCAGGAACGGATAGGGGAAGGAGAGCGAGGCCTAGCTGGAACAACACAGGATATTAATATCACTTAGTACTCTAGTCCCAAAATCCAACTTAGACACAACAGGGCTAGTACAGGAAATATTCATATAGTACATGGATTGTACACTATTGACAACAGAAACAAGTATAATACGTTATTCAAATATTTTCATATGTTTCATATATTTTCATAAGACAAATAAGGTCATAAGCGCAGCCATACTTGCTAGACGGAGCTGCAGGCCAGCATGAGGCGATCAGACGATGCCATTCACTTTAATCACAACTAACATGCCTACACAACATACAAATGTTAATGGTGGAAATGAACTTAGCGGCTTGCTAATGATTGCATAAGAGACATGTATTGCTTAATGGCATTTATAGTTGTTTCTGAACATGTTGAGCTTTTGTGCCTTCCTTGTATTTTGCACAAGAGATTACTAATTGAGCTGGTTTACCTTTGGGAAAGCTGGAAGTAACTGGTTTACCTTTGGGAAAGCTGGTAGTAACTGGTTTACCTTTGGGAAAGCTCTTGATACATTGATACATTCATACCTTTCAATTCCATTTACGGTATGAAAGTAAAATACAAATTAATACTGTACTTACCTGAAAATGATTGGATCTGTGGAATTAAAGTTTATGGAAGGTAAAAAACACCTCAACAAAATGTAGATTCTGCCTGCAGCAGTAATGTTGGCATCACCATGGTATGGTAATGACAAAGCCGTCAAAACGAAATCCCCCATGTTAATGCATTGCAATGCGTAATAGGCATTTGAGAAATACTTATTCTGGAAAAACAGATGATATGTAATTTGCCTATAACCCAGGGCTACTGAACCCTTACCCTACATGGTCTGAAGTCTTCTACCTCATCATTCATTTCACTCAACTGGTGTTCCAGGTCTAGAAAAGTCCCTGTTTAGAGGGTTAATATGAAAACACAATGAAACAGGCTTCCAAGGCCAGAGGCCACTTTATGATATGGTTATTGCATTTGGCCTGGGGAAACGAACATTTATAATATGACAAAATAACAAAGAACAAGCCTTGTTTATGGCTCACAATTTGTTAAAGGGATCTTGCTGTGCCTAAGTAACATATTTAACTGGTAAGAATGCTAGGTCAGGGGGACAAAGGACGTGGTTAATATGTTTGTTGTTTGTTCTGCAAAGATCTTTGTATTTGTGTATAAACATCTAAAGAATACCCTTTTGCTTTATAATGAATTGTACACATTCAAATGTTTGTTCGTGGTGAGTTAAGCTGCAAGAACAATATGCTACTGCTTTCAGAACTGATCTAAAGGTTGCTAAATCTACTTGTTTCCTGCTTGCTAGATAGCAAGGCAAAGTAAGTTGTACTGATCATTCAGTAGATAGTTGTTTTCTCTGGTCAGTAGCAATTAAGTCAAGCGATACATGATAAATACATCTTTTCAAACCGAGGGTGGACTACAAAAACACCTTTAACTCTTCGCAACACTCCAGTTGGACTTCTAGATGGATGCAATCAAATCAGCTTAGGTCATCATTTACATCTACTATGAAGCCCCTGATAATGTCTAAGAGAAAGCAAAGACACACAGAAACAGACACACCTAAAATCTGCTTCCACACATCCGTATTCCAAATAACAGCAAACCCAAACCACAGAAGCAGCTCCATGCAACAATGGCTATACTGCAGTGCTTTAGGATCACCAGAAGATGGGGGTGTTTTTTGGGAAACTGTCCCTCATTTAGATGACCGCAAATTTGTTCTAAGATGGCAGACTCAGACTGAATGTATGTAAAGCTTTGGAATTAGATTCCGGGTCTGTCATCCAGCAAACCTAATGTAACCTGTAATTTTGTTAGTTCTCTTTTACCCACAGTCCTTTTCTAACTCTGTAACTGTGCTTAAAATGACCAACTGTAAAAAGAAGTCTTCAGACCAAGGTAAATGACCTCTTTTCCATATTAGTTTTACTGTAGATTTGTTGGTCCCAAAACACTAATATATATGGCCCCAATTCTGAAATTGTGTATTTTCATGCCACAATGTTTCATTAAAAAAGTAATTATAATGTAGGGGAATGTAAAACAACACTTGAATTTCAAAAGAAAACTTTACATTTTAATCAAAACTGAAATGGTGAACACTGAATTTCTTTAATGTATTACATTAGCTTGGAATTTGGGGGATATTATCATGCTTTTATGCTGTAGGTACTTTTTACATTCAGAAAATGAAACAATTTTAGACGTCACACCTAAATACTAAAATGTCAAATAATCAAAGAGAAATAACAATTCTTTCCGCTCTTGCCTCTAAATTCTGAGGAGTACATTTAACAGATTGATAATTAATCAACAGGCACAATAGCCAATACAAATGACAGACAGAGAGACTACGAAGATGGACATCACACACACAAGCAGTGTATTTTTAAACACATCTCGCTACAACCACAGCAGCTTTTAAAATAATCCATAGAACTGCAGAACAACAGAAAAAGTTTCCATGTCGTTAGCAAGAGGTGTGTGGAATGAGTAAACTAAATGCACTAACACCGCCCACAGACAAAAGGCAGGGCATTAAGAAGAGAGAGACAAAATGGAGCACAAACATGAAGTCCAGCATTTCTCATTACAGACAATCAATAACTGGATGAAACAGCAGCACTTGAGGTATTTCTATTATTTATATTCACATGGTTTTAGAAATGTTTCTTTTTCAATTTTGTATTTGTCCTCACACATACTAAAACTCTACCCACAGTGGTGTTCAGCTGCTGTGTTACCAAATATGCAGTCACCCAAACCAGGCTGGCTCAGACCACAACTGACTTAAACCATCTAAGTGCAACCCGTAACTAAGTGTCTGCATTGTGTACCTTTGGCGAAAGTAGTGGCCTAAATCAATCTCTTTTGTGTTGTTCCCCTTTAAAACACAGTGAAGAACAAGTGGGACATGTTTGTACAATATTTTCTAATGTCTTTCAGTGCCTATATCTTCGCCATGACATTTCAGAAAATGCATATTATTAGTGTACTTTGAAACTTAGCTAAACTAAAGAGTAGGCATAACAGGTTTTAACCAGACACATCTGAATAATGGGGATTCATAAAAAGATGAAGTGAGTTCAGTTTCAATAATAAAAAATCAAACAGTCCTGAAAAGCATGTAACCTTTTTTTAACATCTTAGCCCATTTCCATCATTGTACTTTGAGGAAAAGTTGTTTTGTTCTACTTGTGCAGATGCAAATAAATTAGGTGACGATTAAAAAGTAAGCACAACTGAATAAACATACATATTAAAAGTTTATACAATAATGGGTTAGACAAATTCCAAAGTAAAAATGTTAAGACCTTAAAAATGGTCTGACAAGCAGAAACCTTTCAATAAAACGCAAGCACACTGAAAAATGCGCTTCACAGCGCTTCACTTTTTGTTGTTATGTTACAACCGTATTCCACAATGGATTCAATTAATTTTTTCCTTCAAAATTCAACACACAATATAACATAATGTTAACTTGAAAAAAGTTTTTGACATTTTTGAAAATCTATTAAAAATAAAAATACATATGTACATAAGTATTCACAGCCTTCGCCATGATTTAGTTCTGGTGCATCCTGTTTCCACTGATTCTCCTTGAGATTTTTCTACAACTTGACTTGAGTCCACCTGTGGTAAATTCAGTTGATTGAACATGATTTGAAAAGGCACACACAGTTGACAGTGCATGTCAGAAAACAAACCAAGCCATGAAGTCCAAGGAGTTGTCAGTAGACCCCAGAGAAAGGTTTGTATCGAGGCACAGATATGGGGAAAAGTACAGAAACATTTGAAGGTCCCAAAGAGCACAGTGGCCTCCATCATCCGTAAATGGAAGAAGTTTGGAACCACCAGGACTCTTCATAGTGTTGGCCGTCCGGCCAAACAGAGCAATCGGGGGAGAAAGGCCTGAGTCAGGGAGGTGACCAAGAACCCGATGGTCATTCTGACAGAGCTCCAGTGTTGCTCTGTGAAGAGAGGAGAACCTTCCGGAGGACAACCATCTCTGCAGCACTCCACCTATCAGGTCTGTATGGTAAAGTGGCCAGACGGAAGCCACTCCTCATTAAAAGGCAAATGACAGACCGTCTGGAGTTTGCCGAAAGGCACCTGAAGGTCTCTCCATGAGAAACAGAATTCTCCGGTCTGATGAAACAAAGATTGAACCCTTTGGCCTGAATGCCAAGTGTCATCTCTGGAGGAAACCAGGCACCGCTCATCACCTGGCCAATACCATCCCTACAATAAAGCATGGTGGGGGCAGCATCATACTGCGGGGATGTTTTTCAGCAGCAGGACCTGGGGGACCAGTCAGGTTCAAGGGAAAGAAAAATGCAGCAATGTTCAGAGACATCCTTGATGGAAACCTGCTCCAGAGCGCTATGGACCTCAGACTACGCTGAAGGTTCATCTTCTAACAGGACAACGACCTTAAGCACACAGCCAAGATAACAAAGGATGGGTTGCGGGACAACGCAATGAATGTCCTTCAGTGTCCCAGCCAGAGCCCAGACTTGAACCCGATTAAACATCTCTGGAGAGATCTGAATATGGCTGTGCACTGACGCTCCACATCCAACCCGATAGAGCTTGAGGGGTCCTGCAAAGAAAAATAAGAGAAATTGCCCAAAAATAGATGTGTAGCATCATACTCAAAAAGACATAAGGCTGTAATTGCTGCCAAAGGTGCTTCAACAAAGAATGAAGCAAAGGCTGTGAATATTAATGTGCATGTATATATATTTTTTTTAATCTATTAAAAATATTAAATAAACCTTATCCCCTTTGACATTATGGGGTATTATGTGTAGAATTTGTAGGGGGAAAAATGTATTAGAAATATCTCAAATTAATTCAAAATTTATTCAAAAACACACATTGCTTTGAGTTACTTGGATGTCAGTAAATAAAAGCAACAAGGATGCTGTAAGACATTTTGTACTGTATTGCCAATGTAAAATAAAAATGGGAATAAAAACAATGAAATAATTTTCCAACCAAAATACATTGTAATCAAAATGTAAAAACATACTATTTACACAGGCACCTGAACATGACAGGGACATAAAAGGTTAACTTGCATATTATTAGATGAACACACTTTTACATAAATCAAAAAGGCCTACTGGCCAAACTCATCATTCAAAACTTACAGACCTGTGTAAGTATTCTTGAGAGGTCATTGCACATCTTAAGGAGGATTAAAATAGAAACTCATCACATTTTCTTTCACCACACAAACACGCCAATTCCCTCATTTCCCCTGCAGAGAATTTCTCAAACCAGTTTTTGGTTTACAAGCAAAAACATTAACATGATATAGTTTCCTTTTGGAAAATTATAATAATACCAATTTGTGTAATTAAGTGCTTTTGAATAATTAAGTCAGTTAACTTTTTTGTTATGTCCCTCTTTTTAAGACTAAAATTCAGCAAAGAAAAAAGAAAATATCTGTATAAAACCAATGAAAAGACAATATACTTTGGATATAGGGCTAATCACACTCTGAACGAAAAAGAAACAAAAAAAGTTTAGATTAATAAAAACATTTCTGTTCTAATATTTTGGGGAACTCGGTAAAGTTACATCATCAACTGTGCATGAACAACAGAAGCAAAAGTACATAAACCCATTAGAGTTCAAGCCGTCAATGTCCACTATCAAACTATTCAAACTTTGTCATCCAAAGCAACTTAACTATTCCAACTGCCCATCAAAACAAAACAACATAAGGAAATATTTTAGATGTTTCTCCATTTCTTAGCACACACACAGCAAAATGGAAGCAGACCTAAAGGCTTTAAATAACATATACCAGAAGCTTAAAAGTAATTTAACCCAATGGTTGGAAAGGGACATAAGACTGCACACAGCAGAGGTATGTGTGACCTAGTAGTTCCCTCAGACTGCAAGAACTAGCCAAAACCCCAAACGAGGGCTAGACTAAGAAGTTGAGATAGACTCCCTCTATTGTATATAACCTGATCTGGCTTCCAGCAGTGGAACACTGACAAGTGTTCATGAATGACAATATGAAAAATGTAACATAGTATACAATTATATTGTCAAACAGGTGGAAACCTTTGCAAATCTGTGTGGCTATTGAAGTGGAGTTGCCTTAGAGTACTTTAGAGTACTATATCTTAAGTACAGATATATTCATTACAATAAGACTTACAACATGATGATAAGAGACAAAGAAATTCCACTGTCCGCAGTGCCCTTTTGGGCCCTATAATGTCCATAGGGGCTCTTGCTCTATAAAATGGGATGCAGAGAACGCAGACAGAATTACAGAAACCAGGAAAATGCAAACCTCCTTAATTAGAAGGTAACACAAAATTAAATGTTTTGTTCACAAATATTTTTCTAAATTTTAACATTTAAAAAACCTTATTTGAATTAACCAAACTAAAACAACATGTAAAACAAACAATCTAAAGGCAAATAAGTCAACTCCATTGCCAAAAAATGATTCACAAAGTCTACAGTTTGTCCAACAACTGTTTGAAATGTTTTAATTAGATTCAAATATATAATAAGAATCTCAAAAAGTATGTTTGTTGTGAATTACGGCATTATATAAATGTCCAAGGACAAATGTCAAAGTAATGTTTTCATGCTTTATTTTACAGAAAGATGGATAAAGACAGAGCATTTGGACTACAACAGCAGTGGGTCAGATTCAAACCAATGTTGGAGCAAAATATGTGAAAACAGACTGTGGAAAACCCCCAAATATGGACATTACTCTCTAAACCTACTGTTGTTTTGCTGTTTTACCGCATGGCAGTAAAATGCATCCCACTCATAAAATAAGCATCGAAATGCATGTTAAATGAACATGATTTTATGAATCTGGGGCGTGTTCCATATCTTTGTCATTACTACACTACACTACATAACTACACTTCGGTAACCCTGTATTCGATTGAATACACATGTCAATACATTACACTTGACCAATGTCATATAGTTTACTTAACTCCCCTTCATTTGATCCTTGACCAATGAGTTGACAAGGCATAGCGTTCAAACCAATAGGATAGGAAATAGTTTGATATTTATAATCAATGTGGGACTGAAGTTTCAGGTCTAACAGTGCAATCTTTGATTGAAAGTTACTGTGCAGCAATAAATTCAGCATTTTTCACAGCTTAAGACGGCTGGACCACCACAGCCCATGTGTCTGGGCTTTTTTCATAAGCATTTTAGCCATTTTCTTTTTCTAGATTTTATTAATTAGGTTAGGGACAGCCAATAACTTCAATAGCTTAAGCAAATTGTAACAGTACTTAACATGTTCGTTTTTAAGAATTAACCACATATCTTCAAAAAGTTAGCCATCAGTGACAGAGTAGACAAATCAATGACAGATTTCTCCATATATATTCAAAAAAAAAAAAAAAAGTGAAATACAAAATCCGGTCCCACATAACACAAATCCTGAATAAAACACAGCCGTTCTATACCCATTTTCAGCACTCTTAACAGTTGACACTAGACATATCTAAAGTTAGTTTTCCTTAGTTGTTAAAAACCTCATTAAAACAAATATTTGACTCAAATGTAATTTTGTATCTTCAAACATCTGGAAGATGGAGTTGAAATATTGTTATTACTAGGAGTATTACATTTTTGAGAATTGTCAGTTTTGAAGTTATTTTAAGTAATTAGGTGATACTAATTACTTAAAAATCATTAATACTTTCAGTTAGTATTCATAGTTAGCCGTTTTTATGTTAAATGCATTGTAAAAATGTGTACTTTTTTTTGTTTAAGGACAATGGAATTTTAATCTAGAGGTAACATGGCTGGTTATATTTAAACAACGTCAATTTTAAAAACAAATAAAACATCCATAAATGTTATCTTTAAGATGAAATAATGCATCTATCAAAATAAAGTTCCCCTGCCAGACAAGGATTGTCCTAATTTCCCATAATCCCTGAGCTACAAAACAGGCTACGCACACCTGTCAGAATAAAAAGATAACCGCCACACCACTGTAATATATTTATAAAATTCTGCAATGATGTGTGTTACGGAAATACTGCATACAACCACGTTTCCCAAAAAGTTGGGACACTGCATGAATTGCAAATAAAAACAGAATAGAATGAGGTGCAACTAATTTAATCCCTAATTGAATATAGAAAATAGTACAAAAACAACATATCAAAAGTTGAACCAGGGAAATTTTATTGTTTGTGAAAAAACACATACCCATTTAGAATTTGATGCCAGAAACAGATTTCATAAAAATTGCAACAGCGGCATGTTCATTACTGTGTTGCAGCTCGTCTTTACAACACTCCGTATGCGTTTGGGAACTGAGGAGATTGATTGCTGTTGTTTTAAAAGTTAAATGTTTTCCTGCGCTTGCTTGACGCGGCAGCATTCCTGGATATTGTTCATATCAGTTTTCTTCTTTGCATGGTATTAACTTGCATTTGGACAAAGTTTCTCTGAAGTGTTTATGAGCCCATGCAGCAACGTTCACAACAGTCACGTCTGTTTTGAATGCAGTAATGCCGGAGGGCCAAAGATCAAGGCCATCTAACATTGGTTTTCGGTTATGTTCTTTACACAGGGATTTCCTAAGATTCTCTGAATCATTTAAAGACATTATGTACTGTTGAAACACTTTGTTTTCTTAAGTTGAGAAAATGTTAATTGCCTGCACTGTTTTTCCACATAGTGGTGAACCCATCCCCATCTTTACTGATCCTCTCCGGGAAACTCTTCTAATATCCAATCAAGTTACTGACCTGTGGCCAATTAACCTAATTTGTTGTGAGATGTTCCACCAGGCGTTTGCAGTCTTTTGTTGCCTCTGTCCCAGCATTTTATAACACGTTGCTAGCATCAAATTTACAGTAGGCTTACATTTTTCAAGGAACAATAATAAAAAATAAAAAAACTAATTGTTCCAACATTCGATGTGTTGTCTGTACTATTTCTTTTGAATATAGGGTATAAATGATTTGCACATCTTTGCATTGTATTTTTGTTTTCATTTTACACAGCTGCCCAACATCTTTGGAAACAGGGTTGTACAAGCAAAATAAAAAAACTCAACTGAAAAGGAAGTGTACATTAGAGTTAAACAAAAACTGGAACAACCTCTGGAAAATCAAAAACCAGGAAAAAAAAAAAATGTAATTAAACTCCAGGACACAAAACAATAGAATTGCATAAATTCCACTTAAATTTACTGAAAAGCTGATTTGTTTTCAAAATATTTTAATAAAATATTTATGTGAGGAATATATAATCATTATAACCACTTTAGGGAATATATAATCCAGATGGGGGGATATATCTTGATATAATTGTTGGCTAATTTCACCCAGCCCTGCTAATGGGTTGACACCTACTTTAATGCAATGGCAGTTTTTCCTGCCATCTAAATCGTTTTTGTATATTACCACAGCTCTTTGAATAATATTCCAATATTTTAGCAACTGAAATTAAAATTTTCATTACTATAACTGGAGCACAAAATGCAGATCTTGTGTTCAACCATTTGGCAGGCAAACAAAATTCTGCTAACTTTTTCATGGCTTTACCAATGCTACCTGAGGGACATTTATTTCGGTAAGGGGTTGTGTTTTTTTTTTTTTTTTTTTATTAAAAAGAACAACAGCCCAAAGCCATTCTCAAAAGATGTTAGTATTTCATGTAATTATATATAGAATCTGTATTTTAGGAAAAAAAAAGCTTAATAAAGTGCTAATAACCCACATAGTAACCAGAGAAATGTAACTAAGACAATACACCGGTTACCTCAAAACAATATGGTAGTATCAATGTCATGGTGGCTGTCTACTTATTTTTCTGCCAAAATTGGCATGCCACGACATAATCAGGCCTCAACACAGCCACTATTATCAAAGACATTGCCAGATGATATGGTATGAAATCATTTCATTACCTCAAAATATAAACAGTACAACAAAGCATCTGGTCTGGGACATGAAATGGTAACTTAGTATTGCGATTGTTTTCAGTCAGTCAACCTTGCTTGGTTAAATATATTATACTGCAACTTCTCACTTCTCATCCACTCACTCACGCACTCATCTACACTAGCAAACATGTGCAAGAAATACATGGTCATAACCAGAGAGTGGGTAAAGACCAAATGCTGAAATAGCACAAAGTATCCTAGGCTAGGGTGGTTAGCTATGTCAAGCTTGGCCATGAAAATTATTTCTTCATGTGGTTTTAGCAAATTTAGCCTACTTAAGCCAAATGAATTAGACAGACACCTTAAGCCTCCCTAGTGCTCAAATACACAGAAAGTCGTTGTAAGAAATGTCACATACATAGATAGCCCTTGCGCCACATTAAGTCACTTTTCTCATCTTCCAGAAAACCTCCACATGTGAATAACCAATGAGAACCTACCAACTAAAACTAAGAAAAATTCTCAAACTGAATCTGAAATTAATGATGAAGGTGGACTACAACTGCAAGGGCTTAAGAAGAAACAAATTAATAAAAAAATAAAAAAATCAGATGAAGACAATTATAATACCAAAGTGTCCAACTGACAACCAAAGCACAAGATTAGGAGGGCGTGGCTTTAGTTCAACAGACACTTCTCTATCTGTGCTTATAGAGTATGTTCCTACTGGAGATCACATCTAAAATCACTAAACCATAAAAGAAAAACAAATATATATAGAAATGCCCAGGAGTCAGTTCTTTGGGCATATCTTGTTCGACGAAGCAATTAAGACAAACGCTTTCCCCATAACAAATATAATTTAACCTGGAGACAGTACTACTGAGACTACCAGCACTCTGTTCAATATTTCAACTTTGTAAAATTCAAGGCATTCTTAGAGTTAGTTCATTTTCTTTCTAAATGAATTAAAATGTGCACATACTGATCTGTATGCATAAATTCACACACACGCAAACAGAGTGAAAGGGACAAAATGAAATTTGAATGCATGAGGAAATAAAACGATTGAGGCATCCTACCGTCAGGCTGATGGTCACCACAGTTAAATGGAGAACAAAATAAAGGCTCAGGAGGTGCAATCGGCACCTTCCTCAGTTTTATTTCTCCACACACCATCCAGAGGAAGGAGCATTGAGACCATTGTCGAGTACAGCAGTAAGTGTCATAAAAGTCTGATCACATGGTAGAGGCATCCAATAATTCTTTTTTCAAGTGTTTGAGAAGACCAAAGCGTTGGCAGAACCTCCTGCACTCAACTTTTTACAATAACGAGATTTGTCCTCTATCCCCTCTCCCCTTGTAGACTTCCTCTTCTTTGACGCACTGACCCTTGCTCCATGAGTCTCGATTATCCCACTCTCTATGGCAATAAAAATGTCACAGGACATCAGTCAGAGTATCACAGTTTACTTGTTTTTTGTTTTCCCCAGAGGGATCGTAACCGCCATAGAAGGTAACGGCAGCATCCAGGTGAGAAGTTAGGTTAGTGTTGACATTCACTAGCTCACTGATCCGGTCCTTCCTTGGTTGTGTCATAGAAGACTATTCTTTTTGGATCTGGAGGAAGAAGAAGGACAGGATAATGATTGCATCGGCACTGTGGAACTTTGTACACAACATTGCTTTGGTTTGCACTTGAAGACCGAATGCATTAAACAATTACAATTAATTACAACGTGGTCTTTTTAATGCCGACATAGCATTGTATGCCTTAAAAAACTTGATCCGGACATGTAAAAACATAGCAGTCTATTCCTTTCAAGGGAAACCAAAATCAACTGATTGAAACACACACACACCGAAATTTAAAGAAAACAATTGACATAACAGGCTGTTCCAACTTGAGTGAATTTCATTGAGACAACTCATAACGTGACACACTAGGGTGTATGAAAACTGATCCCCACGTGCCTGTATGCACTACCGACACACCTCTGGGCAAGCTCCTGATGAAACAGCGGATTGTGTCCTGGATCAGGGAAATAGTGAGCTCCTGGACAGTCTGTGACGCTACTTGGCAGATGCCCAGAGGTTCTCAATTGGATTCAGGTCTAGGGAACGTGAGGGCCAGGCCATCATCATCATCCAGGAACTGCCTACTCACTACCGCCACAAGGCCGGACGTTGACCTGCCGGTACCTAACGGCAGGGTACCGTTGGCTAGTAAGTAGAATTCTGTGCAAATCTCCAAGGATATGCCTACCCAGACCATCACTGACACACTGCCAAACCAGTCATACTGGGTGGTGTTGCAGGCTGCATAACATTCACCACTGTGTCTCCGTTCCACATCTGTCATTTGCTCTTCAACACTCTTGAGACTATACTGGGAGAAACATCAAACATAGGGACAGCACGTATGGATGTGCCATCCTGGAGGAGCTGGACCGCCTACTGCTACCAGTAGTGACAAGGACACCAGCAAAATGCTAAAACTAGAAACGAATGTGTCAGAATGGATAAGGAGAGTAATTGTCTTGGGGGTTGTCTAGCTGTTGCCTCCCCAGTGCACATGTTGACAGACTGATATCTCTGAAGTTTAATTGACTTGGTGTTATACTGTGATGATTTGTTTTTTTAACAGTGTGGTTCAGTTCACATGTGAGTGGCAGGGTTGAGATGGGGACATTTAAAGGATTGTCTATCAGTTAAAAACTCTAGTTTGGGGTAATGTCTTAATTGTAAACACATTCTTAAGACCAGAGCAAAACAGAAATATAAATGTCTCTCCGCTGTACAGAACAGCCCTTCATTTTGCATCTTCAAAAAATTGCCTATTGTGCTCAATCCATGTTAACTTTCCATTGCACCCCCATTTTAGCCATCAGGAAGTGCTAGTAGACAACCTATCAAAAACAATTTCACTAAAACACACAAGAGAAAAAGACATTCACAATACCTTGTTTTTGCCTATTGAAAAGGTATTCCATTTCTGTAAAAGAAAAATTAAGATTCATTAGATAAAATATTATTACAGCATCAAAAAGTACAACTGTACATGCAGGATGTCTACATTTGCTATACACTTGGACATTCTGATTTTAGCTTCCCACAATAAGAGATTATGACTCACATATTAAAATACCAATAACAAACTGAATGACAATAACTTGGACACTTGGTGAAACAGACCCTGATTTTGCTGTCACCAACTACAGGAGGTGGGGAAAGGTAACAGCTAGAAGTGACAGGTTGATAGTGAATTTGCAGTACGTGTCACATACAAAAGATATCTGACAAACAGCACATTTATATTTCAGTCTTTGAAGCAACATGAGCTAAAGAAAAGAGTTTCAAAAAGGACAAGTAGTCAGGGCCAGAATTTAAGAATGGTCGGTCAGAAAAACTAAAAATCTACAACCATGACAGCATATGGCAAATATAGACAAACTGCATTGGCAAAGATGAACAGCATTCCCTAAATTTAATTTCAACAATCCAGTATGAATCCCCATTACACACACAGACTTAGGAAATCCAATGTTGAGACAATGCCTTCAGCAAGTATTAAGACCCCTCTATCACCATTTTGTTTTTGGTCATAGACGTAATTTATTGAATTTATTTGTTATCATTTTCTACAATCTACCACAACACCCCATAATAACAAAGGCTCAACTTTTTTGAAACAACAGTATTGCCGCGTGGCAGTCCAATGTGTGCCTTGCCACCCCCACGCTAGGGGGCGCCGGTCCCAGAAATGCAGGACCATGGAGGGAGCATCCAGGGAGAGCGTGCCAGGAGAGTGCACAAGAAATGACAACGGCAGCATTCTGGAAACGCAAAGAGGCAACAAGCATATAAGGCTCCACCCCTCCACACCTGCATCACATCAGGGGCTATCAGGCAGGGTTTAAACAAGCATATAAGGCTCCACCCCTCCACACCTGCATCACATCAGGGGCTATCAGGCAGGGTTTAAAAGAGGGAGGGTTCAGACTGCTAAGACACTGGAGACGCTGAAATGCCCAGTCAAGTCAGGGACCTTATATAGACAGCTGTGTCTCGATAATGTCCAACCAATTGCCAGAGTTGAACTCCAAGTTTTAAAGTTAAAAAGGATTATCAAGGACAAAGGATGTATCAGAGCTCCATTTGGAGTGTCATGGCATGGGTTCTGAATATTTCTGTATACGAGATATGTTAATTTATTGTAAATGGCAGAACCTATATCTAAAAACAAGTTTTAGCTTTGTAATTTTGGAGCATTGTATGTAGATTAATGGCAAAAATATATATTATATGATTTAGAAATGATGCCTATAAAGACCAAAAGTTAAGGTGAAAGAGTCTGAATACCTGTCCCTACACGCTGGAGGGAATGCACCAGGATGTGCCAGACCACAACAAGACAACTGGGATGTAAGGATCCGATACTGGATTCAGAAGTGTGTCAGATACTGGACAGATATACAAAATTGTATATTGTAACAGCAAGTCTATGTATTGAGCAGATGCCATGAAACCGACTGGAAACGTGGTAATGCCTTGGCAACGGTACAAAAACGTAATGTCAGCAGTTTGGAATTACTTTACACTTGAAACAGCCTCTAGTAAAACTGGTAGTTTTAATGGGTGGCCGTGTAGAGGCTTAAGCTAGCAAGTTAACCCAAGCTAACAAACCTCCCCTAGCAGACACTAGCTAAGGTAATCCTCACAAATACCATAATGAATTTACCAGACATGATAAGGGTGGTGTAAAAAATATACATTAACAGTAATAATGGAATACACAAGTAATCTGTACTAGACAATGTATCTCATTGGGACTGTTATTGAACAAGTAACATTAAGCCTAAAACTATGAAAATAATTAAAGATTACATCAGGTAAGATGCACAAAAAATCGTAATGCAAAAGTTTTGCTTGACGTTGCGCAATGATTTGCAATATGATAAACAAAAATGACCATGTCATTTTGATGGGGTTTAGAGCATGTTAGGGTAAATAATGTGTGATTGGCTCAATTAGTTCATTATGTCTCAAGCTAATGTTAGGACATTCTCTTTAGTGTTTTATGGGCTATTTTGCCCAGACTGTAAATGCCTCGGGCCTAAATATTTCATAGTATAGCATATTAGCTATTCTAATTATATTTTTCCGATTTTGTTGTTAAATATTTTTGTGATTTTTTAATTAATGCATTTTTCACATCATCCGCTTTTGTGACTGTTTAGAACTTGTCAGGGCAGGGTTTGGCTGGTCTGGGCTGAGTTAGCAATGTATTTTTGGATATTGCCTTGTAAAGATTAATTGACCAATTCGAGACCGATTGAATTGTAAAGGTTTATCGTCTCAAAATTGCACAAATGTTTTCACTGACTTGTGTTGTTCGCTTGCCAGGCTCAAACCTTTATAATAATAATCAGAATTACTACATATTCTAAAATAAACTAGAATACAAATCCAAATATGATCATAGAGAAGCTGGCACAACAATAAAAATAATTATTTTGATTTGGGTGTAAAAAAAAAAAGACAAATCTTACTGCTGTAATATAAATCCCACATGTTGAAATCGCCTGCAAAAAAGCCATAAAAAAAAAAAATCCTGCAGAAAGAGCCCCCCACACCTAGTACTTGTATTGCTGTATTGTACACAAACTGAACAGTATGGAGAGTCTGACATTTGGCCTTTGGTACTGCAAAAGGAGAGGGGCCAAAGATACCAAGTGAGGGACCTTTCTAGCTCGTGGAACAATTGAGTGATGTGTATTGTATTTTGTATGTTGGATGGATGGGGCGCATGTGTGCATTTGTTTATGTAACCGATTTGTCACCTTTTTGAGTTGTTAGTTGTTCTTTCATAAAAATGTAAGTATAAAAACTTAAATTAACTGTTAATTGTTCATTTAGTATAGTTATAATAAAAAAAAGGCAATTGTTCAACCTAAAGCTAAAAATACATTAAATGTATAAAACAGAGGCAGAATTACCTGTAGTGTGATACGCAACAGCAGCTTTCAGATCAAATGAACCCCAGCTACCTCTGTCCAGGTTGGAAAGTTGGCTCTGCTCTTTAGACAGATCCAACACCAGGCTGGTTAGGGAGGCCTGGGCAAGCTCGGCACTAACATCTTGAGCGACGGCCAACACGACTGGACCTTGACATTTAGTCTCAGACTTTTTCTTGCCCTGTTCAGGTAGCTGAGCCTTTGTCCCATCCTCACCCTTCACTGTAGCTGAGGAGCAACCTGGGGCACTAGTCCTTTTCACTGAGTCTTGAGCCAAAGGCTCAGGGATTGAAAAACTAGCATCAAGGCCTGGATCGGCTGCCACAGCAGGGCTTGAATCTCCTTGAAATGTGACCATTGCAGCGTTTCCCTCAACAGAAGCCACCAGCCCACTTCCTCCTTCTGGCCCCACGTTCGGCTCGTTGATGAAAGACAGCCCCCACTGATTCTGAAAGATGTCCCCCAAGGCTTTCTTATTTGTCTGGGCGGCTGGGGTGTTGACTTGGCATGCACTAGGGAGCAAAGGTTGCATATTTAAAGGGTTTAAGGGATAAATGAAGAGAGTACACTTTCTCGGATCAACAGCTGCCGCAAAGTTGGTTGAAGAGCAACAGTCACTGTCCAGAGTGGATGCTACATTCTCCCCACATGGGAGAGAGGGGGCTGGTGGAATACTACTAGCAGCAGGAGTGAAGAAGGTACCGACCGTGGGGCAACCATTTCCATCTCCAGAAATAGGGCCATTAGTGAAGCTAGCTGAGGTGATGGTTTTCACAGCAGACATGGGGACCTGCGACAGTCTACCAAGAGGAGGCTGGAACTCCCCTCCAGCCTGGGCTGCTTTATTGAGGTTCTCCTTAACTTTACTTGCATAACTAATCTTGGGAACTATTTTAGCACTACTGTTGTCAACAGGAAATACTGGAGGGGGCTTGAATAAAGTCCAAGAATCATCTTTCGAAGAGGAGAGTTTGGTTTTGGGTCTATCCTCAAACTTTTTACCAAAGGCGCCAGCTGCAGTCTTACTATCCAAGTTTTTCCTCGGCAGCTCACTCATAGCAACCCCTGAAGCCTCCATCCGACTAGCCGATGTCTGGGCGTCCGCTTTATGGTCAAGTCGGGAACTCACCACTCTCTCAGTTGGTTCAAGTCCACAAGCATCCTGTGTGACATTGCCCTGCAACATGGCTCTCTCCTTTTCTCTTGTCACATGATCGGTGCTCTTGATGCAGTTACGTTTGGACTTCCATTTCTTAGGCGTAGTATACCCACAATCTGAGCCGCTGTCATCATTATCAGGGGGAGACCTGCCGGAATAACCATTTGTAATATGAGTAGAGATTGCCACCCCATTCAGAAGGCATGACAACTCCTTTTTCTCCACAAAGTTTTCCTCGTAGTGATTTGTGAAATCCAAAACTTTGTCCTTGTCATTGTTGCAGTCCATATTCCTACTGCGATCAAGACCGTCTGTACTGCCCACTTCTGAAAGAGTGGTTTCAGCCTTAAGAGTCAACTTCTGTTTGATGTTAGCTTTCATAAAAGTTCTGTCACCAGTGCGGTTGGTGGAATAAGGGGTATTGACAAAATCATGTGTAGACAGAATCTTCTCCCCATCCACATCACTGGTGTTTATTTTTCCATTGCCTGTCAAATAAAAAAACAAGTTAGTTAAACCTCCAGGGAAAAACGTGTGTAGACTAGTAACAGTTCTCATCAAATTGTAAATTAGAGCTGGTCCGAACCAAAACCAATAACCAGTGACAGTGTCAATTCAGGGCTGGCTGTGCCAACCCCAATCACCAAAATGTAACAAATATAGGTGTAAACTGATAAAAAAAAAAACATGCATGGTCAGGCAACAGGAGCACCCTGGGAAGGGAGTGACAATCATTAGAAAACATCATTACTCTCTGTGCTTATTACAAATATTTGCTAGGTCCACCATTTCCAAAGATCATACTAACCTAGAAAGGATTTAATACGTCCAACCTTTGAGTTGGGGACACAAAGCACGCTTTTTAAGCCACCTAAATGAAGAGCCTCGGTGAGACACCAAAACGTTACACTCTAATCAAAGGTTCTGATGTAAACGTCCCTTATCCTGCAAGTCTGAGCAGTGCAATTTCTTTTAAGATATAGATGAGAAAGTGAACTTTATATTTACTAAATTAGCATAGTTGGAAATATAAATGAAAATGTAAATGTAATAGTGATCTCAATAAAACTAATTCAGTGTCAAATTCGGGATCTAATACAAATGTTCAATAGCATTACTAACAGATACTAACGGATTTCCGAAACATATCCTCTTTCAGAAAAGTAAAGTTAATGTGATTGGACAGCAAAGCACAGACAGCACTAAACACATCATAATGCAGCCAAGACCTGCGTGTGACAGTAAGGACAGACACTGTGCACCACTCACAAAGGAATTAGCTTAGTTTGTCAATCACTGAAATACTATACATTTCTATCCAACCCAATTTTCATTATATCCAATTATACCTACAACCCTGTCTTGTTGCGGCAACTCCCAACAAGCATGGGACTGTTGAAGTTGCACCATTCATTCCACCTAGGCATCTGAACCAAGCCATCATGTTTTTCCACCCTGCATATCCAATCAGCATGTAAATTAAATTAGCACATAAGGTCAAACTCTCTGTACTGGCGCCCTCTGGTAACTTACAGGTAACCAATCCTCCATAAGGGAGTTCCAAAACACAGGGAATATGCATCTCTCCAAGGAGTTTCCAGCCCCACAAACCATGGCTCAAAGACTGTAATAATTTGGAGCAGTTATTTTACTTTAGCACACTGGCATAGCCCTAAAATATACAAATAAGATTAATTATCTAAATCAAAGCAAATCTTGAATTACGTATCAAATCACTCTCCATCAAAAAGACAGTCCTGATCTGTTTGTAAGAGCTATACAAATTAGCAGCTCCCTGTTTCAGAAAACATTGCAAGACCTTTAGAAGATGCTGTATCATGAGTATTTAGACTGAATAGGTCAGCTGACAGCAATCAACCACATGCCAGTGTCCATATCAGATTTCCGTCACATAGCATACTTATTAACATACACCATACATAAATCAATGAAAAACAATGTGTGAATTAATTACAAATGGCTAAATGTTTACATTGATCAACGTTTGAAAACTGGAATACAACTGTGTTAAGACGAACTGAAGGCAAGGTAGGTATAATCGTGTTTTCATCCAAAACATTAAGGGGGAAATCATTCCAGACCGAAACTGATAATACTGTTTCAATGAATTACATATCATAACGTAGCTAGCTCGCTGGCTAAATTGGTAATTATTTTACAACGTTTTCTTAAAACAAATAGTCAATTCATTGTCAGCCGGCATGTCATGTAGCTAGCAAGACAATGCTAAAAACGCTAGCTTGTCCGGTCACCTACCCAGGCTACATGGTTGCGTGGCTTCATGTTGGCTAGACGCAACAGGCCTAACCAAGCCAAAACTGCTTGCAAGTGTAAAATGTCTGGGCTTGCACTAACTAACGGTATTTAATCCTGTAGAAGTCTCAAAAGTTGCCCAACTAGCCATGTACCCTTCTTACTTGCAGGTCTTTGTGCATCCAACTGTTAGCAAACAAAAATACATTTAGAAACTTGTTTCATACAAAAAAAATATTGCTCTCGTTGCTAGGACTAACTACAGTTGTTCATCAGCTTCCCAGCTAACATTTTCTAACATGGCCGACAGGAAATGGCAACTCAGAACATTCCAGTGGAGCCGGCTTGTTTTTGTAAGCAATACATTTTACTATTCTTACCGAACAAACTAGCGTTATTTTTGTAACAAAGTCAATGTATGTACATGACAAGTTGATTGAACTAGCTTGAAAAAAATACGAATTAGTAAAACAGAAGAGTTACTTCAGGTAATACCGTCAATGTTGAAAATGGGTGGTGAAACCCGCACAAGGTCAATTCCCCATCTGTCACCCAAACAGCGACAGCTGTCAAGCGACGTTTAACCACCAATATAGAAACATACCAAGTCCCAGCACCCACCTGAGCTAAACCGCTTTTTACCAGCTAACTACCATCTTGCAATTACTGTCACGCGAACTACATCCACGTAGGTAATAAACAGGCTGGGCTAACCAGCTGACTATAGCTACAGTAGCTAAGTCACTGACATTAACGATGGATTGCAAGCAAACTTTTCTAAATGCCCCAACCTGTTTTCTTCGTCTGCGTTTCCTTATGCTGGTACTGATGGTAGATCTGATCATTTTTTAGCGGTGTTGTGTATTTAATAAAATTTCTTCCTCCATGGTGCTGATATCTCTCTTGTACCCGATCTTGGGGCCGTTCGTCCATTTAAGTGTAACAGAATAGCACTTCTAGTGTGCACGTTGGCATCAGCGTCATGCTAGCAACGTTAGAGATTCGGTAGCAACAATAATACTTCCGGTTTTCGGATGTTTCCTTCTAAATAAAAGGCCGCGTTAAAACGCGATTTCAATGATATTAAATTCATCTATTTTGCCGCTATTCTTAGTGTAAATTGTAATGATAAAGATGATTAAAGTGATATCTACATAAAAAATATGAACAAAAGAATAATGCTCTTTAAATAGTACTTCACATAAGATGACTAATATTCTAATGTGGGAAAATAAAGATGGAGTAAACTATTGTAAAAACATTTCATATTTAAAAAATAAAATGATCAATCCTTAAGATGTCATTCTTATATAATTGACATCAGCTGGTGCTCATTACTTACATATGGCCTCTGTGCACTAAATATGGCAAAGATTTTCCACCTCCTCTCCTATTTGCCAAATGTTTTCAATGGGGGACGGGTCTGGACATTGGACTCTACTACAGAGTCATTCTATTGTAATACGTGCAGAATATGGTTTGACATCGTCTTGCTGAAAAAGTCCTCCCCTGAAAAAGACAAAAAAAATGCTGAGTGGGAGCACGTTATTCCAAAACCTGCATATAAAGTTCAGCATTAATGGTGCTTTTACAGATGTGTAAGTCACCCATGTCATGTGCACTAAGGCACCTCCATACCATCATGGATGCTGGCTTTTGAACAGTGCACTGATAACAAGCTGGTCCCTCTTTAATCCAAAGGACACAGCATCTGTGATTCCCCAAAATAATTTCTAATCGTGATTCATCAGACCAGAGGACATTTTGAATGAGCTTAGGCCCAGAAAAGGCAGCAGCACCTCTATATATTGTATCTTGCATGGTAGAATTTTGTTTTTTTCATTTGTGGATGCAGCAATGTACTATGTTCACAGAAAATGGTTTCTAGAAGTGTTCCTGAAACACTGCAAACATTTCCACTACAGAATCATGTATGTTTTTAATGACGTTGCACTTGAAGGCCCAAAGTTCATGGCCGCCAATATTGGCATGGTCCCTTTCACACAGTGATTTCTCCGGATTCTCTGAACCATTAAAGGATATTATGTACTGTAGATTTTACATAAAAAAGCTATTCTTAAATTGTTGCCCTATTTGCCCAAACAGTCTTTCACAGAGTGGTGATCCTTTCCCCATACTCACTTCTGACAGACCCATCCTCTCTGGAATTATCTTTTATTACCAAATCATGTTACTGACCTGTTGCCAATTGTCCTTATTAGTTGTGTGGTTTCGGTTTCTAACATTACACATCTTTTTCTGTCTTAAAATGTCTCAGTTTCAACATTTGATATTTTGTCTTTATTTCATTTTCTATTGTTTAAAAGATTTGCACATCATTGTATTCTGTTTTTAATTCCATTTTATGCTGCGTCCCAACTTTCTGGGAAACAGTGATGTAAATTGGGGGGCAAATTAGGTTATTTGTATATTTTTTTGCTGTCTGAGGATAAAGGGGACTGGAGCGGCTCCTTTATCACAATGTTGGTGTGATTGGACAATGTTTGTTTCTTAGATGTCCACGCAAATGGAACTTGACACTTTGCACCCTTATTAAAAAAGGCCTACCACTGCTTTGTCGTCCACATTCTTGATGATTGAGTTGAAGTTGTAGGTGCCCTTATAATAAATACAATTCCAAACAGTCCAATTATAAACTTAATTTAAACTTTAACTGCTTACTGTCTGTACATATTCACTACTATATGCAATGTGATGTATTTTGCAATACGTTTGCATAATATTATCTGAATCCTTAGTGTGTTTGTGTGGATGCATATTGTTTTTGTGCTTTGTGCATTTGCTAGCAGGAGGCCTGTCCCTGTGTGTTTGTGTCTTGTACTCTAATGTAAAGATTTATGTTTCTTGGTTAATTAATACTCAAGGTAACCCAATCAAGCAGACAGAGAGATATACATCCCAGAATTCTTCCTGAGGCATTAGCTTTTAACTTTTCTAATCCTGCTTTTCACTATGATGCCAGTATAGGGAGCAATGTAAATCAACGCTAACGCAAGGCTTAGCTCCTAGGCTTTAATTAGCTCATGAATCATTAAGGAACCCCCATAGACTCTCACAGCACTTAGACAGACTGGATGTAGCATTTTGATTGCTGGTGTTGACGTTGAACTGACAGAAAGTAGAGGTTCCTCTGGCTGGGCATTAATTGACTTTTGGAGTCATGTCAGGGGTCAATGATAGATGCTACAGACAGTGATAGGGCATCCATTGACCGCTGACATGAAAGGTGATGGCATGTCATACCCATGGTACGCTACCGTTCAATGGTTTGGGGTCACTTAAAAATGGCCTTGTTTTTGAATAAAACACGTTTTTTATGTCCATTAAAAACACAAAATTGTGTAGACATTGTAATCATCGTTAATGTTGTAAATGACTATTGTAGCTGAAAAATGCTTATTTTCAATGGAATATCTATATGGGTGAACCGAGGCCCATTATCAGGAACCATCACACCAGTGACACGCTGACCCGTGACAGGCTTTGGCTGTGCTCCTCCTGTTCTTCCTCGCACAAAAGAGCAGATTCCTGTCCAGCTCCTGGAGTGATGCCTTTCTACAGCGCTGTTCTACCTTAATGGGCTGCAGGTACCGCCTCATGCTACCAGTAGAAACAAGGACACTACCAAAATGCAAAACCAGAGAAGAATCCATCAGGAAGGATGAGAGAGCAATTGTCTGTGCCCACCACCAGTAAAACCATTCTCTTTTTAGGGGTTGTCTTGTAATATTTTCTATCAAATGTATGGATAAATGATTTGCCCATAATTGCGTTTTATTTTTGGAAACAGGGTTATACATAGATAAGTCAAATGCATGCTGTCTTTGAATCATCTTGACATTAGTAAACACCACTCAGTTTGAAGGGCATTTTATAGTTGTGGTATCTAAAAAGGTTCATGACCATAGGCTCTGTCACTCTGCCTTTGTGTGTCCGTCAGTTTGTTTGTGTGAGTCACTTGCTGTGTGTACATTGTATTTGTGTTGTTGTATGTTTTTCACATGCTTTTATATGCATGCCGGTTTCTGTGTTGTGTGATTTATCCTATTATCCAAGTAGTGTCAGACTAGCCTCACTGAGAGCATCTGATCAGTGTAGTGTCAGAGTTGCTTAGGGGTAAGAGCATCTGATCAGGGTAGTGTGAGAGTAGCCTAGCGGTAATAGCAACGGATCAGTGTAGTGTGAGAGTAGCCTATTTGTGAGCATCTAATCAGTGTAGTGTTAGAGTAGCCTAGTGGTAAGAGCATATAATCAGTGTAGTTTCAGAGTTGCCTAGCGGTAAGTGCATCTAATCAATTTAGTTTTAGAGTAGCTTAGCGCTAAGAGCGTCTGATCAGTGTAGTGTCAGAGTAGCCTAGTGGTAAAAGTATCTAATCTGTGTAGTGTCACAGTAGCCTAGCGGTAAGAACATCTGATCAGTGTAGTGTCAGAGTAGCCTAGTGGTAAAAGTATCTAATCTGTGTAGTGTCACAGTAGCCTAGCGGTAAGAGCATCTGATCAGTGTAGTGTCAGAGTAGCTGAGTGGTAAGAGCATCTGATCAGTGTAGTGTCAGAGTAGCTGAGCGGTAAGAGCATCGAGCATCTGATCAGTGTAGTGTGAGAGTAGCCTAGCGGTAATAGCAACGGATCAGTGTAGTGTGAGAGTAGCCTATTTGTGAGCATCTAATCAGTGTAGTGTCAGAATAGCCTAGCGGTAAGAGCATCTGATCAGTGTAGTCTGAGAGTAGACTTGTTGTGAGCATCTAATCAGTGTAGTGTCAGAATAGCCAAGCGGTAAGAGCATCCGATCAGTTTAGTGTCACAGTAGCTGAGCGGTAATAGCATCTGATCAGTGTAGTGTCAGAGTAGCCTAGTGGTAAGAGCATCTAATCAGTGTAGTGTCAGAGTAGCTGAGTAGTAAGAGCATCGAGCATCTGATCAGTGTAGTGTCAGAGTAGCCGAGTGGTAAGAGCATCCCATCAGTGAAGTGTCAAAGTAGCCTAGCGGTAAGAGCATCTGATCAGTGTAGTGTGACAGTTGCCTAGTTGTGAGCATCTAATCAGTGTAGTGTCAGAGAAGCCTAGCGGTAAGAGCATCTGATCAGTGTAGTGTCAGAGTATCTGAGCGGTAAGAGCATCTGATCAGTGTAATGTCAGAGTAGCTAAGCGGTAAGGGCATATGATCAGTATAGCGTCAGAGTAGCCTAGCGGTAAGAGCATCTGATCAGTGTAGTGTCAGAGTAGCTGAGTGGTAAGAGCATATGATCAGTGTAGTGTCATAGTAGCCGAGCGTTAAGAGCATCTGATCAGTAACTCAAAATTTGCTAGATATAATCCCAAAATGATTATGTATAAAATCTGTTGTTCTATCCTTGAGTAAGACTGTTTATCTTAATAGCTCCTAGCTCCTTGCAGAAAATATCTCTGTCATCTCTGTGTTCTCTGTCATCTTTACAGTATCTAGTAAAATAAGGATTAACTATTTTAGATTAAATACTTTTAAGTGGTATTGCGCTGCTAGTGCAGTAGACAACTTTATCAGTTTCTACAGTGTTAGAGCACAACTTAAATTCAAACATGAATGACAACTTAATTTAGCAATTTCTCTCATCTACGCCCATAGGAAATTCAACATACCATTTCATACCCTTTTAATTAGAATTTTGTCCAGTAAGGAACATCAATGACTCTTTAAGCTTTTTTTCAACATTTCTTATCTTATCAATATTATTAATTATTTCTGGTAATAAGTTGCTGTCAGGCTTCAGTACCTACAGCTCTACTAAGTCAGTTTTTAAAGGGAACTATCGTCCTCAGGTTGCCACAAAGCACATGCTCTACCTCTGTACCTCTGAACTTTTCAGCAATTATTGCACCCTCCC
The DNA here is from genome assembly GCA_016801125.1 of Novumbra hubbsi. Lineage (NCBI taxonomy): Eukaryota > Metazoa > Chordata > Actinopteri > Esociformes > Umbridae > Novumbra > Novumbra hubbsi. The sequence goes on along the minus strand of JACXGK010002114.1, from coordinate 31,480 downwards.
CTTACTACAGTAATGAAATTGATGCTTTTCTTATGTTTTTTTTAAGAATTGGTAATAATTACTGAAAAATAATATATTACAAATTTTAAATACAAAACAGCTCAATACCTTTGTTAAATTCATATAATATTTTTTGCTCAGCTTTGTGAAGGGTGTCAATCATTTTGAACGTATGTTAAAGAAAAAATCAAGTAGAAGCTGACCAGCCAATAGTTTATTTCAACATTTAAAAAATGTCAGACATCTTTGACCTCAGGTCTTCCACATGACCACAGTTGAAGAGGGTCATACATTGTAATTCATAGTTGAAAATAGTGTCTTGGGAAACCATTCAGACCCCTTCACATTTTCAAAATGTGATTTTAGACTTAATTTAAAAATAAAGAATTGATTACCTTCATTTATTTTGTCATAAATCTAAATAGAATTCTCTAATACTGACATAGCAAAACATACGGTCTTTTGAAAAAATAGGACACCCCATGAAATATTTAGTTATTTTTTAAGAAATATGGACATTACAATATTTGATCTTCCTTTAAACAAAATACATTTATAGTTTAAGGAGATGTAATTGAACCAAAAACAATTACATTTTAACCATGATATCATTTATTTAACAAAATGTGTAAAAAACCCTTCACACACTTATTTGCTTCATAGACATACACATAGACACACAGTTTTATTTCTTTCTTTGACAGGTTTCCTGTTATAGATATTGTTAAAAAAGAGAACATACTTTTAATACAATGCTTTAGACTGAAATATAACTCATTTAGTGTGATTTGAACTGAAAGCGTAAATTTGACGCAGTACTCTTTCTATTGATCAATATGCCCCCAAGAAAAGTCTAAATAAAAAAAGTAATAAAACAAAATGATTGAATGTCTAATTTGAACAGAAAAAAATGTTTGAAAATATTAATTTCTAGGAAAAATTGTGAATTACTGTAAGTAAACCATGATATGTAACGTGTGAAAACTTGATTACACTAAATATTGATTCAGTTGAAATAAATGATGCTAAAGATAATGTTTATGGAGAAAATTGTTTATTTTGTTTTAACTACTTTCAGTAAAACATGCTCTGGGTCACTTTGATCCGGGAACGGTATTGCTGTTCCTTACATTTGAACAAAGCAAGAGGGTGAACATGAACCGTTAAACATTCTAGCAATTTATGTTAAATATCTATGGACAGCTGGCAACCTACGTGTTTCTCACCTCGACTTTTTTCTCTTCTGATTTCCATAAGCCTTAGCCAATTAATGAGTACTCACCAATATGAGATAGCGTTTTTATTATGTAAACTTCTCACTAAATATTTTACATTATTTACAAAAGTACAACATAAGAAACACTCAAGTATTTGGTTACAAAATTTAAGACATTTTCATCAACCCTATCAAATACAGACAAAAGGTGTTCAAAACCAACTCAGTGAACGCAAGATTATCTCTTATGTTCTTCTAAGTGAATTGAAACCACAGGAGGGCACTATTGTATTTCACATCTCTTTGCTTCGGATTTATGAATAACCACATACATTTCCGGTTTAGTACCGATTTGCAGCTACATGCGGTCTTGGGTCTTTTGACTTTTTTCTTCCTTTGGACTCCTGCATCAGGGGAGTGTAGTCATGGTATGTGTGTCTACCAGCATTGCTCATTTCCAAAACAAATTGAAATATGATTAGAAGATATTGTACATTCTATATGTTAGCTAATGTGTTCATTATTTATTTCTCTGCCGTTTCGAGCTGGTTGATTGTGGCCGTAGCTAGCAGAGGTCTATTAGCATTCAATGTGGTTTGCTTAACCAGCAACGTATTTATTTTGCCATCGTTGCTTAAACTGCATATTTGTCAAACGATGAAGCTGTACAATATAATATGAGTCGCTGAACGCTTGCTAAGTCAATGTGCACACTTCAAAGTGTACTTGGAGTTTATTACTTGAATTTATGAACAGAACAGACACTAAACACACTGCGTAAATACAGTACAATTGGGTAGCAGGTAGATTAGTGGGTAGTGGCATGTAAACAGTACTGTAACCGGAATGTTATAGTCCCAGAGCCAGCAAGGGGAATACTTGATTTTTTTTTTAACAACCCTAACTGACCCTTGAACAAGCTTGGTAACCCTAATTTATTCCAGGGCATTGTGGTCAATGACAATTTGTTCTCTGTACAAGAATACAATGAGATGAGTATATAATTCACTGTTCCAAAAAATTAAGGGAACATGTAATCAACACCGTATAACACAAATGAACTATCTGCCCAGTTAGGAAGCATATGCAATTGTGAATCGATGTCACTTGTTTTGGTGCAAATGGAAGTGACAACAGGTACACTGAAGCGACAACAGAAAGACAACCCCATAAAGTGAATGGTTTTGCAGATGGCGGCCACAGACGATTGCTCTCTGCTTATCCTTCCTGACTGATTCTTCTCTGGTTTTGGTAGTTTGGTTACTGCTGTTAGGGACCAGGATGAAATCCTTCAACCTGTTGTCAAACCTTACGCTAGTGCAGTGAGCCTTGGGTTCCTCCTGGTGCAGGACAATGCCTGGTCTCGTGGCCATAATAAGCCTTAACAATATTTACTTGTTTTCTACCTCTAGTACATTTGTTTACCAGTGTTTATTTTGAATCTAGGTAAATGTACCAAAGACCCGCAGAACCTACTGCAAGAAATGTAAGAAACATCAAACTCACAAAGTGACTCAGTACAAGAAGGGCAAGGATTCTTTGTATGCACAGGGTACGTTTTCTATGTCGTCCATTACTTTCTATTAACATGCGTTTGTGTTGTAGTAAACAGCCTCTGTATGCATTAACAGGATAACTGTTTTTCAGGAAAGAGAAGATATGATAGAAAACAGAGTGGTTATGGTGGCCAGACCAAGCCTATTTTCAGGAAGAAGGTATGTACCATGACCCTTAGCTCTGCAGACGTTCTATCCTGTAAACTTTAATTTCAAGAGTATTATTTGTTCTTCCATTGGTATGCAAAGGTTAGTGGTGCCTGCTTAATAGCACATTGCCGACTGCGTTTGTAAATAGACGGAGGCATCAAAATGATTCCTCCAAATCAAGACCAAACATAGACTCCCATGTTTATTGCTGATTGTGTAGAATTGTCTTGTTTTTACTATTGGTTTGTCTAGTTAATGTTGCAACTGGACTGCATGCTATGGAGACAGGAAATAGAATATAAAGTGCAAACATTGGCCTCCATTTGGGATTTTGATTTGGAGGGGGGGGTGACTTCAAAGAACTGCACTGAATATCTTCTTGGGTGTGGCTCAATGATCCCCACGGTGCTATTTTCATCACAAGAGTCTACCAGTTAAGAATGTAGTAATGCATTGTGGCACAATGGAATAGAATGTAGTAATGCATTGTGGCACAATGGAATAGAATGTTGTAATGCATTGTGGCACAATGGAATAGAGCTGTGGGATTGGTGCAATTAGTGTCATTACATTCATAAATTAAAATGTCTTTGGTTGGCTAATATTGCTCAAGCAACCTAAATGTTACATTTAGATTCTAAATGGTCTACGTGATCCTGGACTGTCCACCATCCCGACATTCTTTCCTTCAACAGATTGGACTAAATTGACAAACTATTTAGTTGATCATCGGCCCAACATTTCTTTACATATTTTCACTTGTTCAAGCCCTTGGGATTTGTCTTGCAGGCTAAAACTACAAAAAAGATTGTCCTGCGGTTAGAGTGTGTGGAGCCCAACTGTCGGTCCAAGAGAATGGTGCCCATCAAGAGATGCAAACACTTTGAACTGGGAGGAGACAAGAAGAGAAAGGTAAACATTCTAGCTCTCACTTTGAGTATGCAAATGTTATGTCATTTTGTGCCCACATGGCGAAACGGCAAACTCCATTAGGTATTGACTTTGAGTCAATTGACTTGTGGTGATTTGAATATCTATGTAGCAATCTGTAAAATTGTAAATTTTCTTACATGACATTTTCTTTTCTCACTCTTTCAGGGCCAGGTCATCCAGTTTTAATATCTAATTTCTTGAGCTACGGTTGTCCATAAAATGTGTATACTAAGTCTAATGGCGCTGTGTTTGTTATCATTTGATAAACACCTTGGACGTGTTGCCACAGTGATCTTTGTCTGGCACATGCAGTTACACATTCAATGTATCTGCATTTAAGCATGGGAATGATACTGCATGCTAACTAAATTAATTAAAGGATGGAAGCAATTTGGGAGCATAACAAATATGAATTAAATTGTAGTGACAGCTGTAACATATTTATATAAAAAAATAATTATAATAATAATTCATTTTGCACTTTGTTTATTTGACAATTTGAAAAACATCCAAGACATGGTGCATAAATAACTTGAAATTGCTCAAGACAGTACTAATAGGCCCAATACTATATTAACAAAGGACCCAACTAGACAATTCTATGTCCAGCATTCACTTTTAATGACTCACCAATTGAAAAAATATATTTTCAGTCCACAAGTACCAAAGAAATACACTTCTGAAATATCTTAAACAATTTCTATTATGTCCATTTGCCATGCAGTTTTGCTTCAATTTCTCAACTGGGCTAATAGCTCTTTTCATGGGTGCCATTAAACGTATCCATAGTGCTTGAAGGACTACTATATCAGTGCATTCCACTGGAATTGTAAAAAAACAAATCTGATTAGGTTACTTTCATGAAAAATCTTACTGATCATGCAGTTGTATTTTTCACTGGCACACCTGAGGGATTTCTGACATTATAAAAGTGTTCTGTGGAAAACTAGATTCAACTTGGTATCCGTCTTTCGTGTCGCAAATCTGTCCTCAGACGGTGGTTGTCACAGAGTAGCTTGGATCGCTTCATTCCGTAACACTTTGTAGGTAAGCCAGTAGAAAACATTAAAACAAAGGAAACTTAGAGGGAACACGGCCCTGGATATGGTGTCGATCCTTTTTGCCCGATCTACAAACCGCCTGCGGATGTCGTACAGTGGGAATCCAGGGGGCAAGGCCTGGAAGATTGGGGCGTCCATCTCTGGGGGCGCATCCCCTGCTATGCCGTAGCTTTGGAGAAAATACGCCTGGCTCTGCTCCAACAGCTCCTGCTCCTAGGAAGGAGCATCAGGGAAAGGGTCACCTGTCGCTTAGTCATTTTACCATTACAATGTTGTAATGTCAGTAAGTCTGTAGGATTTTGTGATCAGTGCATTTAACATTATGTATTACACCAGGTGGCAGTATATCGATGACTACATTTTTTAAAGTAAACGGTTTAAAAACCCATTAAACCAAACTCCCATCAGTGTGAGACATGTTTTACCCTGGCGCAAACACTGCACGGCTGGGGACCAGACATGGTCCCCTGGGAAGAGTTGTTGCCTGGCACGTTGTTACCTTTCACTTTACTGCTCTCACTACTTCCACTTCCCTGCTGATGGAGCCAAAGCAACATGGGGGTTTAGCAGGCATATGGGAATACGATGTTGTTCAAAACAACATGCAGTAACTATGATTACTTTATTTTTTTTTAAGTTTGAGAGATATAAATTAAATATGAAATTGTCTACTGCAGGTTCCAGGGAAAAAGATTGTGTAATATAGGAAGCACAGTCATTCTGGAGAATGCTTAATTCATTGAATTGGTTACATACTGTAGACCCCTATCACATCGATCATGTTTGCCCCTGGGACACAATGGTCAGCAACAGCAGGTTTCCCTGCAATTCAAATTTTGTGAAAAACGCAATTGATCTGGAATCAAATTACCACTGTGGTCAAAATTGAGAAGAGAAAGATTACATTTTGAAAGGCACATTGGAGCAATATTTGCCTGATCTGGCACATCAATGTATGTTATTGGATAGGATATTTGTTTTGTGATGTCTAGTACATGTTGTAAACATGGTCAAGATTCAGATAACTGGCACAATTTTATGTCTCTTGATATGTTTGACTATGTGACTACATTTGGTACACATTCTCAGGGATTCCAAAAAAATCTCAGATAACTACACTTATGTAAAAAATACTGAGGCGTCTTAGAAATCGGGCATTTAGAGAAATAGCGCTGAATAAGGGATCCAGTGTGTAATTTTGTTTTAGGGCGGGGGTTACTTTTGCAATAACGTGTTGATTTTCACATTATGCATCACTATTCTGAGATCTAAAGGGAAACGCAAACCAAGCAGATTACTAATAGCCAGAAGGAAGAGAAGGACTGGAATTTAGCACAGGTCAGTGGATCTGTGGATCTCCCGGCATCAGATACGACAGCCAGCTGAACTGTGTGGCTACTGCACAACTGGCCATAGAGGGAATAGCAGGTGACAGCAGCCGGGGGGGGGGGGGTTGAGTACACGGGCTTCTACTCACAGTTCTCTGCCGCTGTCGTTCCTTGATCTTTTTTCTCAGTCTGAAGAACTCTTTGTGCTGCCGTGAGACAAAGTTTACTGCTGCATACTCCAAGAGTGCAGCAAAGACAAACAGAAGACACACAGCCATCCAAATATCGATGGCCTTCACATAAGACACCTATACAGCCCCAAGAAATAATAAGGGTTAGAATCTTCCACAGTAACAACAAATCAGGATTTGTTTTTTGGAAAAATGGTCCCTCTACTGAAATGAAATGCAGAGGTAAAGTATATAAATGGTGAGTGGATTATTATTATTTGCATTTAATTAAAGCCGTGCTATTTAATTTTTCAGTAAAAAAATAGTTTTGTCCCCTGTAAACATGTTGTGTAAGCAAAAAAGGGCCTCTAAGAGTTGTTTAGCAAGTCAAGCGTGTCACAACTTTACAGTCAATCGTCTTCAGTAAGGCAGGCTTTCCTCCTCAGCTTATTTGGTGAATGTGCATCTTACCTGGGTGATGTGTGTGTATATATATATATATATATATATAGCATAGGTAAGCCATAGGGAGCTAAGTTTGTTCTTCATAAAAAAAATTACACTGTTGAAAACAATTAAAGGAACACTTAAATTACATCTCTAGTCTCAATGAATGTAATACATTAAAGATCAAAATCTTTTCTGTACATTGTGTAATTCATTAACAACAAAATGACGTAACAACAGTCAACGGAAAACCGAAATCACCAAATGAGGGGTGGATTCAAATTCACAGAGAAATTGTAAGTAAACAAAATCAGAGCCAGTTCCAATTTGATCAGGGCCACTCATCATGTGACTCAGGGTTGTGTGTGGCCCCCACGTGCCTGCATGCACTAACGACAACACCTCAGTATGCTCCTGATGGGGTCCCGGGGGATCTCCTCCCAGACCTGGATCAGGGCATCAGTGAGCTCCTGGATAGTCCCTACAGGCACTTCTTGGCAGCGTTACATGCATCTATATATAACGTCTCCAGACTCTTTCATGTCTGTCACATGTGCTCAATTTGAATCAGCCAATTCTGGTGTTCTCTGAATACCAATGGAGCTGCACAGGGCTGGGCTGTGAGTACAGGTCCCACTAGAAGATGTAGGGCCCTCATGCCGCCCTCATGCCACCCTCATGGACTCCAGTAGCCCGCTGGAGGTCATTTTGTAGGGCTTCTCCTGTTCCTTTCCACACAAAGGAGCTGCTGGGTTGATGCTCTTCTCGTGTAATGGCCCATCTCCTCAAGAGAGACTGTACTGGGAGAAACAGCATGCTTTTTTCTATGGCATGGATGTGCCATCCTGGAGGAGCTGGACTACTTGGGTTGCAGGTACCGCCTCATGCTAACAGTAGTAGGAAGCAAAAGAAGACAGACTAGCTCTCTATTGCTAGCAACCAGGAACCCCAAGCAAACGTTAGCAAGGCTCAGAACAACTAACAGGTCATTCTATTTTTCATATTATTATGTAGAACTAAATTATCTTTTGTGTATTGGTGTAAAAACGCTTTCTGACTTTTTTGTAGTTGAAAAGTCCTTCATAGTGCAGCTTTAAAGCATACATTTATATATAGATACTGTATTTTGCTTGTTCGGACACAACACCCAAGCAGAATAAAAGAAAAAATGATTCTCCCTGACCTTAGGCAGAGATGCTCTGGACCCAGAGCTTTGGGTTGTCATGGTGAGCACCGTGGTGATACCAAGTCCTACTCTTGCCGGCGCGGCGTCCATGTTTATCCAGAAGGAGACCCAGGAGAGGATGACAGTGAGCAGGCTGGGGATGTACATCTGGATCAGGTAGTAACCCATCTGTCTTTCCAGGTGGAACTTTACCTCGATGCATGCAAATTTACCTGACGCCAGATGTTTAAAAATCAGAAGATTAAGACCTAGTCATTGTATAAACGTTGGCATGAACATACCATTGTGCGTCCAACATCTACCTGTGTTGTAGTGCTTCGTGCAGTAACCCAAGTCTTTCTCCTCTTTCAGCACAAACTGTGGAAGCATCAGGTCATCTGCAACCTGGACAGGACCGATGTCCAGCCACTGGAAGCACAGGTCATTCATGGTGTAGCCAACTGCACATCATAGGAAAGAGAGATTATGGATGTATTTAGCCAACTACAGAGGGAGAGATGAGATATTTATGAAGTAGTCACGAGCACGAGCCTGTCCAGACAAGTGAGAATGGGGGGGGGGAGAGGAATTACAGGGTGAAACCAACCTAGTTCAAAGACTAGATGAAAAATAAGGAGATGAAAACTCACAGCTTTCCAGCTGCATTGAGCATGTTTGAATATCCATAGGGAAGTTCATCAGATCCATGGGGCAGGACAGAATCAGAGTTAACCTGGCTCATAGAACCAGAAGCACAGTGAGGGTGATTAGAAGTCAGATATGGAGAGGTGTGCACACTAACATTATCCTTGGCTTTTAAAATTAGTTTAGAAACTCAAAGTTCCCGATTGATCATTGTATTACTTGAAACAATAAAACATTACTTTGTGATTGATCATTGTATTACTTGAAACAATAAAACATTACTGTCAGTCACCTGATGCTGTAGAGGACGTTACCATTTTGGAATATCCGGAGCAGTTTGTTGTCTGTAGTGACTTCGTGAAAGTTTGCCCCCTTTTCATTGGCAAAAAAAAGGTCTGGTTTCCAGATTGAGTCCAGCATGGAAGGATCAAGGTCCAGGGAATCATCCGGGTACTCTTTATAGGCCAGCCGCGGGTCATTCCATTGTTGACGTAGAAACACGTTGAGCCGATAATCCTTTTGATAGTTACAATATAAGGAAGACTATTAAAGGGAGTAAACAGCCACTGTTTGGATGTAGATTGGATGAGGGTGGAGACAATAACCTCACCATGGTGGTTTCTGTGACCGAGCCAAAGCTGTTGATGAAGAGGTTAATGGTGACATTCACAGGGGGACCTGAAAAAGTCACACACAACAAACTCACCAGTTCATATGTAACATGGATGTACATGGTGTTTTACCGCTTTCTGAGGAAGGCAGTGTTCTTTTTTCAATATGTGGAGTAAAATGCACTACTTATCCTTCGTGTGTATGTTTATTGTTTCACGGAAAAGAAGCAGTATCTGTGGCAAATACAAAATGAGAACAAAATCTACAGCACACTGTCATGACATGAGCAATGCATTGCTCACCAGAGCGTAATGGAATAATAGGTTTCTTACATTCATTATGTGGCAAGTAGTCTTGTATTAGACTGAGTTATGGCCAACACACTGGATGAAACAGTGTTGTCATGTACAATGGGCTCCCATTAGTATATCCCATCTCCTAACTAGTAACATTCTAAATATTTCAGAATCTCATTTCCTAAGAGGTTATAATTAATTAATCCTACTTTAGTTACATTAGTGTTATTTATAGGTAATCAACAGGGGGTTACCCTGCATGCACTGGCATCTTTCAGTGATGTGGAGCATATGAAATATACATGACGAGATGGGACCCTGGAGAAATGAAGAGGAAGTATGTCAGAGAGAATCTTCTGGCTTCACTGGCTGTGAAGAAATCCACTGAACTAGGTCTGTGGGTTAACATGCATGCAAAATGACACGTTTCTAACCATTAAAGCTCAGAGTTCAGCAATCACAACAAATAACAATTAGAAAACAAACATGAACATCTTTCTGATTCAGGTCGCATTGTGTCTGAGTTATATTCCGTAAATCCACTGTACTATACCAACCTGTTAAGGGTGTACTATATTGCAAAATGTATTACTGAAATGATGACTGTTTTTCTCTAGGTATTAGTGTTCTTAAATATGCATTACTATATGTATAAATGTTTTATTGCTTGTATTACCACTTGTGTAGCTATTGTTAATATGTTGTGTCCCATTTATAACTGTATGATAACATATCACTGTATGGAAATATATATTAATGTGTACTACTGTACTGTAATATGTTTTACAGGACTATATGTATATATACTATATGTATTACTGCATGTACTATTGTACTGTAGTATTTATCATACTATAGATTTCACAACTGTGTTTACCACTGTACAGTAATATATTGCTGCATGTATTAATATGTGTACTACTGTACTGTCATTTGCAGTAATGTGCATGGTACAATACCTTTGAAGTTGGGTCTAATACGGGCATCATACCCAGATGTCCTTCCCATTAGTTTATCCAGAAAGTCCGATGGGGAAGGTGCCTTACCTACTCTGCCAGGTAGTTTCATCTCCTTACAGGACCCAGGCCTGCCAGAGGGGGAATAGGAGGAAACTATCAGAGGAATGTCAGGAGAATAAGTTTAGGATTACGTTAACGCAAGTTAAGGTGAAGTGTTACATTGTGTTTCAGGTGATGTTTTCTGAAGAAATATGTATAAATTGTCAGAATGATATACATAATGCTCTTTAATAATTGCTATTTGTTTAAAATTAATTAGATGCAGTCGTATCTAATTGTCTGTAATAAATAGTAAATAAAAAAAAATTAAAACAACACCATAACAATTAGAAAGAAATCTTTTATAGTGGTTTTATATTATATAAACTATTGCATTATTAAAAAGACACACGTCATGAAGCTTTCCCTTTTAGTCAATAGTTTATCTGATCCAACATTGCAAACGCACCTCCCACTCTCAACTGTTCAGAGTGTAGTCCTTCTGGTTCGAATGCGGTAGACTAACAGAAGTATGGCTTGGGAAGGGTAAGCTCAATGTGGTTGTTGTATGAATGAATATTTAATACAGGATGAAAGTCTGCAGAATTTGAAGGGGGTAACTACGTCATACATTTTTTAAAAGTCCTACAGTAATTGATCATCATTTTTATAAAATGCAATGCAAATCATGTAAAGCCCATCCCAATAATATATATATAAGAATGATTCAAGTTAGTTTAATACATTTGAGCAATGTCCGATAATTAAAGTTAATTAATTAAGGTCAGACTGTTCAATAACTTCTTACTTCAAAAAGTCAGATTTAATTTTTTTCTACTGTTTTCACTTCACAATGGATGCATTTATAAATGATATTATTCTCCACAGACAGACAAAATCCCTGACTATAACAGAACACCAATAATCATCTTAATGGTTAGGCAACCCTAGCATTAACGCAGGGATTTCATATTTCTTACCTGCTTTGTAGGAAGCAGACGGCACTGACCCATGCCATCCATAGAACTAGAGAAAGCATTCTCTGGTTACAGCTCTGTGCATAAAATAAAAATGGATGAAGTATTAAGAGGAATTTAACTCAGTGAAGAGTCAGTGAACCTAAGCTGAAAACCATGGTGTTGCTCCACAATCCAGAAACATCCTTATGGAGCCCTTAGAGCCTCCCTCTCTCTGCATGTGTAACATCCAAGATGATGCTTGTCTATAATTCAAGGTTTGGGGAAGTTTCTCTATGTGTGTGGAAGACTACAAGATGTATCTCTCTCTCTCTTTCAAAGCCACATGCATGCTCCAGGAATTACATCAGGAATATTTAAAGAGACAGGAGTTGTTTAGACTTCTTTTCAGTGCGCATTTGGCTCCAAGTCTTAAGGCTTTGACTCTAAATAAGGCATTTGCTATAGAATGAATCCATTACAAATAAAAACATAAGAGAATGTGAAAATACTGTACATTCCCAAAATATACATTTACGGAAACATCTAACCCTATAATGGTAATTCATTTTAATAAGTAGTTATATAATTTTATTTTTGATGGGGTTTTTCATGTTTGAATGGGTCAAACATGAAAATAATGTGCATGGCAGTTAAACGCAATACTGAAAAGCTCCAGTACCATAATACCTTCAAGGTGTAAACTAATAAAAGCTTGGAAGCAGAAGACATTTTGCAAATACACTATGATGTGGGCAATTGTTTCACATGACTACTATAATCATGCGTACAACTACCTTGGGCAACAGAAGCTGTGCCTCTCATGGTGCAAGACCTTTTCCCACAGGGAGGCGTTCAAGAGCCAAATAAGGGTCATCAGATGGGGCCAAAACTATTTAAATCTTAGAGCAGGTCTCCTGCAACTAAAAACATGTCCAGTTTCATAGTAGTTAAAAAGGCCAACCTTCATTTAAATGTGGAATCCACCTTTACAGCATGATTTTATTAAGAGAATACTTCCCCAGTCATTCGATAGGCTGTAACCCACACAGTTCAGGTATCCTCTGTGCAGACGCCTGGGCACTTCAACCAACAACTCATTCAGGGAGAGTCTATGTGGGACAGTTGGAGAAGTGCCGGCAGAAATGTTGGCCACTTGTGTTTTAACTAAACTGAAGTACACCATATTAAAAGCCCTTGCATAATGAATTCCACATTTGAGTTGTGACATTTGAACAACGATGATGATACCAAACAATAAAACTTCCTATAGTACTAGCATTCCAGGTCAGAAGCAGTGCCCTTGAGTGGCCACAACTCTAAACATAATCAGGCAAACGGTAGGAATATTTCAATTGAAAAATATGTTTATTGTAGCCTTGATCCTTATTAGCTGTGTGAATCACACTGAAAAACAACACCCACATAAAAGTATGTTTAAAGGATCTTGCACAGCATTACTTGTATTCCCCAGAATAGACAATGATTACAAAATGCTAAAGGAACAGTTTAGAAGACGTTGGTACTATAGACGGATTTGACTGAAGTAATATTATTAATATTTCTACTCACTATCTTGAATAGAAAAAAAAAAAATTCAGATGCATGTAATAGACATTACAAACATATGAAAATATTCCAACAACATGAAATGTACAGAGTAGATGTGTCCACAGGGTCTCCCGTCTCTCTCCAAGTGCATCATCATGGAAGGGTCTGCCAAAGCAGGCAATCACGTTGAAAGTTCAACGCCTTCATGAGAAGTGACAGCGCGTGTCTCCGGGCACAGGCTCAACCTCCCCCGGGAAAAGAAGACTCAGTCCTCGTGAATGTTGAAGAGCTTCGCCACTTCATTTAGATCTGCATGTTCCTCTCCATCTTTGATGATCTGCCGAGACGAGATCGCAAAGCAAATCAGTCTATATTTCACTCCATTTTCAAGCGTACTTTAGTGACACCGAGCTAAGCATTCGAACACGGAATGTTTCCTAAGATACGTGCGCCGGTTCTCACCTTCCTGGCGATTGGCATTCTGTTAAACACATTCCACAGGACAACGCCCACCACCACTTTGTCGCGTAAATAGAAGATGACTCCTTTCCCATAGTCCTCCTTCTGCTGAGGTTCTGGAGGAGGTGCAGGAGTGGAGGAGGCTGCAGCGCTGCTGGCCGTCCCCTCTGTCTCACTCTCCGAACGGATCCCAGTTCCTATAGAAATCAGGAAAGAGGCTTAGTTTGTCTCGATCAATACACTAGTCAAAAATATGACGAGTACGCTGAAATCACACATCGGGTCTTTATTAACTAAATATATTAAAGATCCACATTTCTACTGTATATTGTGTAATCCGTTGCCAACAAAATGACGTAACAACGGTCAATGGAAACCAAAGTCACCAGTCGATTGAGGGTTAAATTCAAACTCATTAGTTTGTTTTAAGATCCTACCGGACTTTTCCGCAGCAGCTTTAGGGGTGTCTTTGGCAGTCGCTTTGGCAAATACTCCAACAGTTGGAAGGCTGCTGTCCACTATCCCAATGGCTTCATAGCCAACATCAGGCCCAAGATCACTCCTGTGGGATAGAATTATTCTGAGAAATAAGCATTAGGATTTCACTGAATTCTAGCATACTATAATCACAAGAACATATTGAAATAAAAAACAAATATTAATATATTTTTAGAAAGGTATTTCAACATAATACAACTAGAGTTAAGTACTGGAGATGTCACTTAGAATATTATTATTATCACTTGTATCTTTGCCTAAATACAGTGGACACTATCAAAAGAGTTTTGAGAACTGCAACTGAAGGCACTTCATTTTCGTCAGACTTTGGTAATTTACATATTCTAGGAACAACATTCGGAGATTGACTTGTTGAAATGAAACAGAAAAATTTAAACCAGCATTATACACACAGTAATGTGTTTTAGTATCGTCTTTAGACCAGCATGATACACACAGCAATCTGTTTTTGTATCGTCTTTAGACCAACATGATTTATACTGCAACGTGTTATATTTAGTTTGTGGGACACCTATTTCTGGGAGTGCCTAATTATAAAGACATATTGAAATATATTTTTTTATTATTCAGATGTGGAAAATGAATTGAATCATTTAAGTCATAAGTGGGTTTATTCAATTCCTTTGCCACACTTGAACTCCCCTTCAGCGCTCCCATAGGAATAAGTGACTGAACCTTTAGAGTGAGTTTATTGGGATTACTGGAAACCACTGACAGGGAAAGTTGAACAGGACTCATACCAGAACATGGACTGGTGCCAGTAGGGCTTGTTGGCCCCTGTCATGTTCTCTCCGGCCAGCCTGCCACTCACGACAGCATGGTCATGGTGCTCCACTCGCCGGCGGCCCAGTCTAATGTCATAGAAGCAGGCTGCATCACCTGCCTAACAACAGACCACATAACCATCACAGGGACGGCTTACAAAATCTGGCAACATCAGGCAATACATTAAAACATTTGGCTTTCTTGAGAGTAAAGGATGCATAACTTGGTATTGTGATCCATCTTTCAGTTGAGACCGCTTCTTTAATGATCGTTTTTTTGATGAAACAAAGTAACATCTAAAGAGAACCACTTTAATCTGCACTTACCACCCATATATTGGACCTAGCCTGCAGTTCTGCATTGACCCGATAGCCCCCAAAGTCCGAGTCTACTTCCAGACCTGCCGACTTGGCCAGTTCTACACTGGGCTCCAGCCCAACAGCTGCAACGATATGGTCCGTCTTCACTACACGACCATCCTTCAGTTTGATCTCCACTTTGCCATCCTTGAAGCTCACACCTTTAACTAAAGCTTCTGAGATGACTCTCACTCCTTCTGCAAAAAGAAACAAGTTCAGAATAAAACACTTTTTTTTTTTCAATTTCAGGCAATTCAATGTCTTCCCAGCAGAAAAGTCCCAACTAGCACAAAATTGGAATTCGAATTGGTCAAAAAGATGACAAAAAGACTCTTCCTCTAGGGAAAATGCATTACAAAGAGACAAAAAGACTCTTCCTCTAGGGAAAATGCGTTACAAAGAGACAAAAAGACTTGGCAGACATTGGAGGTCCTGTCATAAGAACACTGTCTTCAGCACTCCAATCGTTCTTTTCTGGAAGCCACTTCGGAGTTAAAAGCAAATTGCACACCATCTGGAGTTTGCAAAAAATTTCACAAAGGATGAAAGCATGAGTAAAAAGACTCTCTGGTTTGGTTACTAAAAATTAAAAAAATGTAATGCCAAGCCACGTGTACCTGGATTATCATTGACATCGGAATAATAAAATTTCTATGGTGAAGCATGTTGGCGGAAGCGTCATTCTATTGAGCAGGGTGGGTCTGGGAGACGGCAACATACTGAGATCCTTAAAGAAAACCCGATCCAGAGCACAGCCAAGGCAATGCAAGAGTCGCTTTGGGACGCCAGTGATTGTTCTTCATCGGAAAAAAAACCCTGAAGATCGCAGCTCCCTTTCGCTCCCCATACAATTTGACGAGACTTGAGAGGATCTACAAAGAAGAATATGATACGCTGCCCAAATCAAGGTGTTTAGAGCATTTAGAGACACACAGGAATACTTGAAGCTCTGATCACTGCAAAATACTCTTCTACAAAGTGCTGAACAAAGGGCCTGAATACTCTGTACAATTTTTTTTCAATTATTACATTTAATGAATTAAAAACAACTTTTCACATTGTCATAATTGGGTATTGTAAGTTGACTGAGTAAATGTAATTATTTCTTGTGGGAGGGAAGGTCATACTCTACAATGGTTGTAAACCATGACCCTAAAGGAATGAGTCAGCGGTTTGATGTTTCTGGACAACGACAGGATGTTGTTAAGAATCACGCCAAGGTTCTTTGCACTTTGGGAGGACACTTCTGCTGTTAACAATCCAAGGGGTCTCAGAGTATAGGCCTTCCCCTAGAGGAAGAACAGTCTTTCTCAGGTTCAACTTGAGGTGTTGGGCTGGCATCTAAGCAGTGATTATTGGCAGAATTTTTCACAAAGTCACAACAACAAGATTGGCACGCTCAACTGTTTTGCAAGAGGGATTGGAGTCTGTAGTTTGATGCCAGAATGGGTCAAGTAGGTTTCTTGAGGATTGGAGTGACTCTGGCCATTTGTGAAGTCAAAGGGAATGCAACCAGTTGTCAAGAAGTTAGGGAGGAATTACAGAAGCTTCCCAAATATGGACTGGAGAAAACAAAAGGGTTCAAGTCAAGTGGGAGATGGGTTAGGTCTGGTGACCGAACCACTGCAACCGCAGGACTTCTGGGGAGACCAAATATTATGTTCAGTTCTATGTGGGGCAAAGGAGCTCAATACGCTGAGTGAATGAGACGCAGAAGTAGGACATTTGGAGAAAGTTAAGTGCCTTTAGTTGGCAGTAGGGAGACAGCAGCAAGGAGGAATTGAAAGGATCACTGCTCATCCAGACGTTTTATTATCCTCCATTTTTGCAGAGATGTCCAAAGACATGTTCTGTGAGCTCACATGGAGTCATTTAGCACATCAGAAGGGGACAGCCAAGCCATCTGGGAGAAAACGTGACAGTCCTGTGATGTGGAAGTGGAGGAGAACAAGGTGGAATGGACAATAGAACAGAAAATGTAACTGAAGGCCGACATATTTTTAGAGAAGGAGTATTTTTGGTGGATAATTCATGTCTCTGTCAGGGCCAAAATGAAGTGTCTCAAAAGAAAGCATAGGACAAGATCAAAATCAGTATTGGTAATACTGACAGAATATGATTTGTTTAGGCTTGGCCAAGAAGGCTTTGCCATTTTACCATGGCCTGAATAATGTTTGAATAGACCCAGACAGAACAAATCCCATTCAAGTAATGGTAACGCTTAGGGATGGGACGGTATGAGTAATTCATTCCACGATTATCCTGGCCAAAACAACACCAGTAACAACTACGTCAGGTCCTAGCTATACGATGCCTCTGGACATCGTATATGCTAACATTTTAGCACTTTAACAGCGACGTGATCTCTCTTGACAAAAAAAAGAAAACAAAGTTAATATTCCTGCATAAAGTGGAGCAGTTTGTGTCCGTGAAGACCTCCGTAAAATTAAAAAATAAGCATAGAGATTTGTGAAACATACATAATTGTTCAAAACTTTGGGGTCACAAATAAAATATTTTTTTTCTATTTTTCTATTAAAATAACATACATTTGACCATAAATACAGCGTAGATGTTGGCAAATTATTGGCAAATTATTTATTGGAATATCTACATAGGGCCATTATATATATACACTGCTCAAAATAATGAAGGGAACACAATCACTGTATAAAACCAAGTCAATTCAAATTCAGGGATATCAATCTGTCCAGTTAGCAAGCATAAGTTATTGTGAATCAACGTCACCTGTATGGGTGCAGGTGGAAGCAACAACAGATGCACTGGAGAAACAACAGCCCGAAAGGGAATGGTTTTGCAGGTGGTGGCCACATAATTGCTCTCTCTTTATTCTTCCTGACTGACTCTTCTCTAGTTTGTATTTTACTACTGTCCTTGTCACAACTGGTAGCATGAGGCAGTACCTACAGCCCATTCATGTTGTACAGGTTGATATCCCGTCGCAAGTTTGCTCACTTTTGTCTTTTAAAAAGTTTTTTAGAGATCTTTCTTGTCTCTGTTTTGACCACAGTGGTCATTCGATTTCAGATCAATTGCGTTTTTTATTTAAAAAAATGTATTGCCGGGAAACTTGCTGTTGCTGACACGTGCCAGGCGCAAACATGATCGATGTGATGGGGGTCTACAGTATGTAACCAATTCAATAAATTGTGCATTCTCCAGAATGACTCGCTTCCTATATCACACAATCCTTTAAAATACATTTTGATTAATGCCGTCTTCCCATATGCCTGCTAAACCCCCATGTTGCTTTGGCTCCATCAGCAGGGAAGTGGAAGTAGTGAGAGCAGTAAAGTGAAAGGTAACAACGTGCCAGGCAACAACTCCTCCCAGGGGACCATGTCTGGTCCTCAGCCGTTGGAACAGCCTGTTATTTACATTGTTCACGTTGATGTTCGGTGTTAGTTTGAATCCAGCCCTCAATTGGTTGGTTTCCATTGACCCTTGGTTACATCATTTGGTTCTCAACAAATTACACAATGTACAGTGAAGATCTATAGTATATTTTGTTCATCAACAATGTGTGATTAAAGTGTTCCCTTAATTTCCTTTGAGCAGTGTATATTCATATTCATATTGCAATGTTTTCTATTCAAACTCATTTCATGTATCTTTTCATGAAAACCAAAAATATTTCTAAGTGAACCCAAACTTATGAACAGTAGTTGCACAAGTTATAGAAATTAAGATGGTTTCTTCTTTACCACTTTTGACTTTGGCAGTTGTCCAGTTGCTCAGATACTCAGGCAGAACTTTTCCCATGTTGCCTTTCTCAGGGAACATTTGGATCACCTCCAGGTCAGAATCAGCAGCTGGAAAAAGGAAGACAGACACGCCTTACATAGGGGCATATCACTGTGGAAAAACTTATTTCAGCCAGTTCAGACAGTAACATACATCTTCGGCCCAGGGCACAGGCTAGTTCACTCCCCAAGAAACCTCCTCCAATGATGGTAATAGATTTGGTGTCCCTAGAAACTTTATTCAGCGCTTTGAAGTCTTCAACCTAGGGTTGTGATCAGAAAGCATATTTACAATGTGAAATTGAATGGAAACAATAATTCTGCATCAAAAGAAACATACACATTGGAAGACAGTATCAGACATCCACAAATGCTCAACCTGGTGGCTAATTTCTCTGAGATTACTAGAAAATGATCTACAGCAAGTCATGTTATTGTGTCTGGGGTTCCCAAGAACATCTGAAGAATTCTTTTTTGGAACATCTCATTATGCAGGCAATGAGTTCACCTTTCTAAACAGAGTAGTCCTCTTTGTCACCTCCTCTCCGGCTCTCTCAATTACCTGCAGGTTCCTCGGGACTCCGCCTTGAAAGGCAAGATCCAATGAATGAATGCATAGACGACTCACAGCCTGTTGTGTCATCCCCAACATAGAGATAAACTAAACATGCTTGATACACTTGATTTCTCATCACGGTTTACCTGTGGCAATCAGGCACTTATCATATGAGATCTCGGTGTCATCACTCAATGTCACTTTGTTTCCCCTCACATCCATGTGCACTACCTGGGAAGGGTTGTACAAAAACCACATGGTCACACAGATTATGGACACCACACATACATAAATTATAAATACATTATTAAATAATTCCATGTATATAGAAGATAATCCTTGAACTTGATGTACATTGCGTTTCCCGTAAGGTTTGATAAACCCTTTTTTTATATAAATCTGAAGCATTTTTTTGGTTAAAGAGATGCATGTACAGTCCAATATTATATGGAAAATATGGTAAAATGAATCCACCTTTTTCCCGGTGAGCACAGCCACTCCACCATTCTCCACTTGCGCCAAATCCTGAGGATTAACATAGAAAGAGGGAGGCTGGAAGAAGATGCTGAAAACCAGAAATAGACAGGTATTAATACAGGAACATTGAGTAGAAACTACACTAAACCAGAAATAGACATGTATTAATACAGGAACATGGAGTAGACACTACACTAAACCAGAAATAGACAAGTATTAATACAGGAACATG
>JACXGK010002114.1:0-11165 GCA_016801125.1 Novumbra hubbsi | reverse complement strand
ACTAATCCAAACCAGCGTGAACACACACCTCCTCTCCTTGCCATTCCACTGTTTGAAGCGCAACGTGTCAGCCACACCAGGGTCATCAGAAAACCACAGCTCTTTTGAGAGAGGAGGCCTCATGTAGGGAAGGTCTGGTTCATCAGTGATGATCAAAACCTGCACACAGACAAATATTTTAGTTCAAGGTGCAGAAATAGTCTAAAGAAGACTGCCTTATTTTTGCCCTTACAAGAACGATCCTACCGATTCGCTGACCAACAGTCAACATCGACAGTAAGACCACAGCAGAGTGCCAAGTTTCAGCATCATTCTGTCATAACATCCCTCCTGCACATAAATATATGAAGCAGATTTCGGTGGCCTCAAAAAACGTAATACAACGCAGACGGATACCCCGTACATTACCAAGTATGCTGGAGAGGCAGTATTGAAGTGTTTTTTTTTTTTTTAAATACCAGTGGCCAAAAGTTTTCAGAATGACACAAGTCTGCTGCCTCAGTTTTTATGATGACAATTTGCATATTACTCAAGAATGTCATGAAAAGTGATTAGATTAATTGCAAAGTCCCTCTTTGCCATGAAAATGACCTTAACCCTCCCAAAAAACATCTCCAGTTCTATTCAGCCACAAAAGGACCAGCTGACATCATGTCAGTGATCCTCTCATTAACACAGGTGTGAGTGTTGACAAGGACAAAGCTGGAGATCACTCTTTCATGCTTATTGAGTTAGAATAACAGACTGGAAACTTTAAAAGGGTGAGGCTTGAAATCATTGTTCTTCCTCTGCAGGGAAACACGCGCTGTCATCATTGCTTTGCACAAAAAAGGCTTCACAGGCAAGGATATTGCTGCTATTAAGATTGCACATAAATCTACCACTTGTTGAATCAGGAACTTCAAGGAGAGAGGTTAAATTGTTGTGAAGAAGGCTTCAGGGCATCCAAGAAAGTCCAGCAAGTGCCAGAACCGTCTCCTAAAACTGATTCTGCTGCGGGATTGGGGCACCAGCAATGCAGAGCTTGCTCATGAATAGCAGCAGGCAGGTGAAAGTGCATCTGCACGCACAGAGAAAACATTTTGGAGGACGGCCTGGTGTCAAGAAAAGCAGCAAAGGAGCCACTTCTTTCCAGGAAAAACATCAAGGACAGACTGTGTCTCTGCAAAAGGTACAGGGATTGGATTGCTGAGGACTGGGGTAAAGTAATTTCCTCTGATAAATCCCCTTTCCAATTGTTTCCTGAAAAACGTTTGTACGGATAAGAAAAGGTGAGCGCTACCATCAGTCCTGTGTCATGCCAACAGTAAAGCATCCTGAGACCATTCATGTGTGGAGTTGCTTCTCAGCCAAATGAGAGGGCTTACTCACAATTTTGCCAAAGAACACAGCCATGAATAAAGAATGGCAATAAAACATCCTCCGAGAACAACTTCTCCCAACCATCCAAGAACAGTTTGGTGACCAACAATGCCTTTTGCAGCATGATGGAGCACCTTGCCATTAGGTAAAAGTGATAACTAAGTGGCTCGGGGAACAAAACATCGACATTTTGGATCCATGGTCAGGAAACTCCCAGACCTTAATCCCATTGAGAACTTGTGGTCAATCCTCAAGAGGCGGGGTAAACAAACAAAAACCAACAAATTCTGACAAACTTCCAAGCATTGATTATTCAAAAAAAGATGTGGCCCAAAAGTTAATTGACAGCATGCAAGGGTGAATTGCAGAGGAAGCGTCAACACTGCATATTTTGACTCTTTGCATGTACCTAATGTAATTGTCAATAATTGCGGTTGACACTTAAAAATGCTTGTAATTATACTTCAGTATTCAATAGTAACATCTGACAAAAAGATCTAAAAACACTTCAGCAGCAAACATTGTGTAAACCAATACTTGTGTCAGTCTCAAAACTTTTGCCCATGGTTGTAAACACTCTGATAATCTCCCTAGGGGATATATACTACTACGCAGACTTCCACACGGTCGCCAAAAACCAAGGTGTCCAGCGCACTAATACTCATACATTGACTACAAAGCGGCCTTAACATTGCTTCCTACATGATGGCAACCTCCATAGACATTAACAGTATGCTGAAACAAACACACTCACTCTGGCTCCAGGGTCCCTGGCCCTAATGGAACGTGCTGCGGCAAAGGAGGCCGTGCCTCCGCCAATTAAGAGATATGGGGCGTGTGAGGGAAACTCTGCCGGGGCAGGTGGAGGGCCATTGGTGGGCACAACAGTCGCAGGGTCTGCAGCTAAAAGTGAGACATCAAAGAAATGGAGAGTCACTGCAGAATCTAATATTGTCCACATATTCAGAAGCAAACCTCAAGCATGCTGCATCCTGCTGTACAGTAGGGGACCAGTCTAAAAGAGAAACAGAGCCATGTGTGGGAGATTATCATTTAGCCCTACAATAATGACAAAATACTTCAGCATAAGTAACCTTAAAAGGGAAGAAATTAAAATGCAGCAAAAGAAAATGTAAGTGTAAGCATCCATTAGCATTACCTTACCAAACATACACCAAAATTAACCTTAACCGGAGAGGAGAAACAAAAGTCTCAACATAAAAATAAATAACTGGAAGTAACCAGATGGTGTTTACAAGGGGAAAAACAGTGTTGTGTGGTTTTCCTGCCCACCCACAGAGACTGGACTCAGCTCTTACCACTCTCAGTCTCAGTTGTAGTTTGCAGCTCTGCTGTTTCTGCAGGAGGGCTTTCTGCTACTGGTGTTGGTTCTGTTAGTGCAACTGAAGTGTTAGGCAATTGGGTGTGTAATAATAATAAAAAAATATAAAAAAATAGGGGCAAATTTTTCTATGCCCTGTGTGAGTGCTTACCACTCGCCACAACTGGAGCAGGAAGCTCTTCTGCCACTGCTACAGCGGACAGTTCCACGGAAGATTCTGTTCAGCATAACAGCATTAAAAAAATTTAACGGCATAATTAGGCTACTAGTTACTTTATTATAAAGGCCTCTTCCTAAAAATGAATCGATCCATCGCAAATGTGTGAATGTACAATAATACCAGTAGCACAGTAGAGAAATATAAAAGCTAAAAATGTATTTAAATATGTTTATTTACAATGTTAACAATTGTTATAATCTGCCTTGCCTTTCTATACCACAATGTGACTATGCTCAAACAGTTTAACTGCTGTAACGACACTAGCACACCCACAGACACGTCCACAAGCAAAGCATTCTTGGGAGATGCTAGCTTTGGCTATCCCAACATGTCGCATTAACAATGTTAATGTACCGTGACACAAGGTGCACACTGCCCACTCGCTCCATCATTGGTAAGGTGTCGCTAAGCCCACCCTGACCTGCAGACTGCACGCTTCCTCATTTGCCAGCGACAGTCAGTCAACCAGTATCCATAATTATTAATAAGTATGTATTATTTGCTTGACTCCAACAATTGAAAATGAATGGGATTGTGCTTTTTTTGTAGTGCGAGCGGGCAGCGTACACGGGCTGCAAAACGAGACAGGTGGTAAAATGTATTTTAACACCCCCCCACCCCAAACAGCATAAAACAATCCTGATGACTAATTTGTTTCTTCACTGTCCAAAGTGCAACCACTCCCAGCTGGAGCACATGGCATCGCCACAGCTTCTTTCAGGGCCAAATCAGCAGCTCCATTTGTTAACATGGTTCCATTTTCATAAAAAAACACATATCCATTCCAATAAAAATAAATATATCTTCCATGACATCTAAGCTTACCCCTCTCAACTATTTGCTCATCAGAAGGTGTCACTACAGATTCTTCAGGAGCTGGTTGTATAGGAGTTGCTTTTACCACTGGTTCAAGTGCTGTTGAAGGCAATCCATTGTCCGTTATAGAGTTAACTTAAGATAAAAAACATAATGGCATTGCTTTTTCCCCCTCCATGCAACCATGCCTTACCAAGCCCAGCCTCTAGTATAGCAGGAGGCCCCTCAGGGTCCGCTGTAGTTACTTCTGGGGATATTTCTGTGTATTTCACCAAAAATATTTTTCAATGCTTATCAATGCTTATCAATAAATATATAGATATATATAGAATATATCTATATATATTGTATGTAAATAATACAATGCCTTACAAAAGTACTCAGACCCCCACCCAACACTAACGAATTACAAATGTTACACAGAAATATTATTTGAACAAGAATTATAAGAGTACACAGGTTTGGTTATAAGATGCCACCTTTGCCACAAGTCAGTTTGCCTTACTAAATCGGCCCTGGTCAACTGTAAGTCCAATCATTTTGAGGTGGAAGTGTCCAAGCCGGGAATGTAGACCAAGCAAACTCACATAGAGATGGCTGGATTCAAGCTCACACCAAAAAGCAAACTATTGAAGTCACAGGCTGTTCCAATGTGTGTGAATTTTATCACAGCAGCTTGTTTGACTTGTGTGTCTGGCTCCCACAAGCCTGCATGTGCTCCTGACAAGGTTTGGGAATGCTCCTGATGAGACAGCAGTGTCCTGGGGGATCTCCTTCCAGACCTGGATCAGTGAGCTCATTTCTTTTTTTCTTTTTTCTTTTTTTCGGAGCATGCATTTACCAAGGGTGCCAATATTAGTAGAGTGCACTATATCTAGGACCTGCTTGGAGATTCAGATTTTTTAAGTGTCCAGGTTCCACTGCAAGTAGAGAGCTCTCCACCACAGCAGGTTTCCCCTCACAGATGCTACATATTTAGAGCAAACCTCACTCACAGCTACTTGCCTACATTCAATAGTCCTTGCTCTCAGCAGCTATAGCCTAAGAGCCAAAAACCTGTTCAGAAATGCCCATAAGTATCTTCACGACGAGCTAAGTCAACACTAGTAGCTACAGAATTGGAGAGCCTGATTCTCACCTTCTGGAGTTTCAACAGCTTCATCACCTGGAAGAAAAATGTATACCACAGAGGTTACATTTTGTAGACATGCTAAGAAAACAGCAATCATATTGAAAGTTATTTAAAAAACAGTTTCCTTAGGAAGCTAAAAGGGTTAGCTATTGAGCTAGAGAAGATAACTTCCCTGCTTTCAGACATTTGACGCTGCTGTGGTGCTCTAAATTATTTCTACAGTTAACAATATTCTAATGTTCCTACCACACACTCAACATGTAAAATAAAGAACTTTAGAAAAGCAGGTCATTTGGCATGCACTCGCCACATTGTTCTGACCTGCCACAGTTTGGCGGAGCCAGTCAAGTTGAAATATGCTAAAACATTTAGACTATTACTATCACAGAAGGCTGTCGATCACTATTGATAGATTTTTGTCTCATAACATGCCCATGTTCATATCACACATACTCACATGGGGGCTCTTCTGGCAGGTATGTCACTGTTTGTTCTGGGACCACCTTATTTGCTCTGGAAGCTATTTCATTAATTCGTTCATGATATCGATCTTGGTCTCCTTTGATCGTGCGATAAGCCTACAAAAATAATATTACTTCAGATATTGTTTCAAACGTTTAAAATTAATCCTATAGGTATTTTTCAAATTTACAACATTTGTTTATGTAGAACGTATTAGACAGCAACATATGTCAAGAACTAGGGCATCTATAGAGTTTGTTTGATCAAAATAACAGAAAAGGTAAGGACCTGTGTGTTTGTCATGCATTGTTTGCATTGCAGAGAAGTCCACAGGAAACAATGAATCCAAATGTTTTAGGCATCGCCAACCAAATAGAACAAACATACTCAAAATACTACATGTAATACTTTTTGGGGAATACTCTTTACAGATGCAAACAATGTAATTTATATCAGAACTATCATCTACAGATTACGGATATTGTCCAGAAAGCCAGGGACTGAGCCACTAAAACAGTACAGGCAATGGGTCATACGCATAACTAGCATGGTGGCAAATCAATACAAATCTGATATAGTTGCTACAGAGTAGGGATTCACCAATAAAAATATCTGATACAAATATGCACATAACACAAAACATGTTGATATACCAACTTTTTGCCATTTCTACTGGTGCACCCTAGCATAAATGACATTTTAAAATGCTGCTTTTGATGAAGCCTTGAAATACCGTTTCCAAAAAAGTTGGGAGGCTGCATAAAACTGGGCTTTTACTACATAGCCATGCTGTGGTATTATTATGCGCAGAATGTGGTTCGGCATTGTATTGCTTAAAAAAAGCAAGACCCTTCCTGATAAAGACAGTGGATGGCAGCATATGTTGCTCCAAAACCTGTATATTTATTGTGCAGTAATGGTGTCTCCACAGATGTGCAAGTCTCCCATGCCATGCTAATACACCCCCATACCATTACGGATGCTGGCTTTTGAACTGAGCGCTGATAACAAGCTGGATGGTCCCTCCTTTTTAGCCCGTAGGACACGGCATCCATGAATCCCAACAAGAAATTCACTTTTCTTTTTATCTTCACCTCAATCATATTGAATGAGCTCGGGCCCAGATAATACAGCAGCATTTCTGGATCTTAATTATACTTGGTTTCTTCTTTGCATGGTTAGTTTAACTAGCATTTGTGGATGCAGCCACATACGGTGTTCACTGACAACGGCTTTCAGACATTTTCCTGAGTAGTGATTTCCACTACAGAATCATGTCTGGTTTTAACGCAGTGCCATCTGAGGGCCCAAAGGCTTTCGGCCTTGTTCCTGGCATATAGATTTCTCAGGAATCTCTGCATTTTTTTATTATATTATGTATCGTATACAAGATCCCCAAACTCTTTGCAATTTTATTTTGAGAAATGTTATTCTTAAATTGTTGCACTATTTCCCAGTGCAATCTATCACAGAGTGTTGAACCCCTACCCAGCTTTCCTTCTGAAAGACTATTTTTATTCCCCCATGTTGCCAATAAACCGAATTACTTGTGAGATGTTTTAACAGGTTATAATGAAAATGACTGGAGCATATTGGACACCCATTTAGACAAAAGCATGGTCACTCTAAAATACTTATCTAAAATGTAAAGCAATCTGCTGAAATTGATGACTACATTTGTGTATAATCAGACAATGTAGTTGCAGGCCGATATATTGGTGCATTTCTGCTAGAGAATAGACTCGCTTTCTAGAAACTTGGCTAGACTATAGTACTAACCATTTGAAAGTAAAAGACAAGAACCTTTCCCACAATAAAAATTATTTAATGTTCCATTTATTAAGCAGTTGTATAACTAAGTGCACTGAACCTAAAAAGTGCATATTTGTGCAAGATACTTATAACTTACATAAACTCCTCCCCCTATACAGGTTGCTCCCACGAGGAGGTAGTATAAGCGGTTGTCCCCACCAGTGCCTGGAGCTCCTGAGGACATGTGTGCCTGTGGAACCACTGGCAGTCTTCGTTCACTGTTCAACCCTGAAATGAATCAAGGTTTATTAGGTATATTGAGGAGCAAAAGTCTGTATAGCAAAGGTTTTGGGATCAGAGTTGAGGTCGCCTGACGCAGCATTTTCCAATATCTGAAGTTGTACATGACTTCAGTGCCATTGGCACAGCGTTAAAATTGGATACACAAAAATTGGGAGAAAACTAGATAAACCATTTTTTTTTGTAATAAGTGCACTATAACTTAAGTGGATAGGGTGAACTGACATAACCTGTTAGTAAGGACTGACATTGTGAAATCAGTTTTTTGTCATGTCACCATACCTTGATTAAATCTACAAATAAATTCTGATATGCTAATTCTGATAGGCTTCCTAAAATAATACACAATATGTTAACCCCCTCAAATATCCGATTCCTGCAGGCACTTGAATATATAATTACATGAAAATATACATTTCATATCTTCCTGGGCTGGAATTCAATTATGCTATGTTTCCGCAAAGGTGCAATATGTTCCAATGACAATTATTTGGCAGAGCCCAGACAGTGACACGGTGGACGACCTTGGAGGAATATTTGGGACGTTGACACAAAAGTTTGTGACACGTCCGTCTACATTCTATTTGTTTCTTGTTAACTACATGGTTTGCTACCCCACACTTGAAGTAGTAATATTTAGTAATAATAGTCAAAGAGAATAAATCTAGATGAACGTGGGCTCCCTCTCCAGCTGGCGAGCTAAATAGAGCGAACTACAGTACATCGTTTGATGAGTATGACACGATAGCTAGCCAAAAACCGACTGTACTGTGTACTGTTGTTTAGCATTTTGCATAACTGCAGTAAAGGTCACGTCAACGAGAAGGCTAGCGATGCTAGTTAGTTAGTCAACGTAAACGTTTAATTTGGGGCGTAGTTATTGTAGTGAAACATATGGATTGTATTTATATGCAGCTATTGATAGCAGGGTAGCCTCAACAACCTGCCAACTGCAGTTTTCAAAGTTGCACTGGCTATCCGTGCTCTGCAAGCTGCTAGTAGTAGTCAGTTAACTTGCCTGATCTGCGTGCATTTTGCCGGCACAATGTTGAAGAGGCTCTGGCGAGTGGGGCTAGCTTCTTCCATGTGGTTTTACACGTCCACATTGTGACACCACTGTGTTCAGAATTCCTGATAGAGAAAACGCTAGCTACAAGCTAGACCTAATCACAGTCTTATTGGCACGCTTTTGCCATAGACCGCTTGCTCAACGAAAGGGCCTGTGAAGGCCAAAGACGTTTTTAGGTCACCTGTTTCAAAAGCGGTTTCTGTCAACGTTAATGCCCGCCTATACAAGGAAGTAGTTTTATGACGTGATCCTAGTATCCGCTGTTAGCAGAAGGTTAATACAAACATTAAACGCTGGAAACAGCTGTTTATATGTATATTTGTTCTGCTCGAATACTATTTTAAAAATGCTCGCATAACCAGTCAATTTCTTTACAATAACACTGTAAAAATTGTGTATTTAATAAGCATTGTTAATACGTGAACAATAAATGTATATTAATAAAGTATCCTAACAATAAAAAAGGAAAAAACAACCAGTATTTAAATAATGTGGAATATATTTTTCCTTTAAATATATAATGTATTAGTATCTAAAAAATGCATGCTTTCATTGAAA
This sequence comes from Novumbra hubbsi, assembly GCA_016801125.1. Taxonomy (NCBI): domain Eukaryota; kingdom Metazoa; phylum Chordata; class Actinopteri; order Esociformes; family Umbridae; genus Novumbra; species Novumbra hubbsi. The sequence goes on along the minus strand of JACXGK010002114.1, from coordinate 2,152 downwards.
TACATTTTTATCCAATGCATTTAAATAAGAATACCAGATGTCAGAAGTTTTGTTATGCAATCTCAGGAGATGCACCACAAAGTTCAGGCTGGACGGCAGTACAGTAAGATGCTGGTAAACGCATTCAAAGAATTGATCTCAACACTAATTAATCTTTCTAAGCAGCTAACAATAACAACTAATTTAGCTTAACTGACAACAAATCACAGTACTCCTTGTGCTTAAAAAATTGAGTTCAGGCTTTACTTCAGTTTAGCACAGTACTTAAGAGTATGGAGTGGTCATCCCATTGATAAAGGAGTTCTTAATTGGAAGGCCTAGGGGCAACAGATTGGCCCTGGTGGCAGTCTGTGCGTTCCTCGATGACAGAATGCATTGAGCCTAATAAGTCTGCATCACTGACCAACAGCATGACAGCATTGATTGGTTGGATTTTGAAAGCCCAAGCCAAGCACATAAGGTTGATCCATCAACCATAACATTATGATCACCTGCCTAATACTTTGCCATCAAAACAGCCCTGACCCATGAAGGCATGGACACCTACTAGACCTCTGAAGCTGTGCAGTGGTATCTGGCACCTAGATGTTAGCAGTTGATCCTTTAAGTCCTGTAAGTTGTGAGGTGGGACCTCCATGGATCGGACTTGTTTGTCCAGCACATCCCACAGATGCTCGATTGGATTGTGATCTGGGGAATTTGAACTTGTGTTCCTTAAACCATTCCTGCTTAGTTGCAGGGAACATTATTCTGCTAGTAGCCAATGCCATCAGAGAATACCATTTTCATGAAAGAGTGTACATGAATCTGCAACAAAGCTTAGGTAGGTGGTACATGTCAAATTAACATCCACATGAATGGAATTCATTTTTAATTTTTTTTACTTTAACAGAACTTTGTAATTTCATTGGCTCCTACAATACTACGTAAGACAATGTATGTACACATTAAATAATTAGTTGATGACAGTGATTAATTTATATTCAAGTGTGTATTGATCATTCACCAAACGCAGAAACTTACATGGAATTAAGATTTTATTTAAAGTGGTTCAGAAAGACTTAGAATGAGTGAGAAATCGTCTATTGCTATATAAAAGCACATTGTTGAGGAATAAAAAAGACCATCTAATAAAGAAGCAAGGTTCACCTGAAATAAAAAATGCCAACTTGAGATGCCATTTAAAAAATGAAAACGTAATATTCCCCATACAATTTTCACAATACATAAAATTTAATATTTCATGTATGAATTTAAAATATAGTACAGTTTGAAGGGAAAAAAAGGTTTAATTGCCCACTCTAGAATCTGCGACGCTTGTTAGCACCAAAGTCAGCAGGGCCTTGGCCAGGGCCTCTGGGGAAGCCAGGGGGAACCCCGCCAGGCATGTTGTTTCCGGCCCCCTGCTACAGAAAACAAAAAAGATGAGATGATTGACAATTTGGGCTTCCGGCTTAAACAATGCACATAGGCCTGAAAGAAATCTGCACTACAGTGGTCAATGTTTTGGTTAAATTAGTAAATGTGTGTGCATTTAGTATTTTTCTTAAAATGTTTCAGGCAATACCATTAAAGGAGGATTCTCTGCAGGCATGCTGGCAGCTCCAGGATTTGGCCCGCTGGTATTCCCTTCAGGACCACTCATGGAGTTTCTAGTCATTCCTTGACCTAAACCAAACCAAAACTGCACATCAGCAAAGCAAGATGACGCCACGGTGCCACTGATATCTCCGATGTAACAGCATGAAAAATGTACCTTGCATGTGCATTCGCATCTCCTGTTCCCGCTAAGAAAAAGGGTGGAAACATATTAGAAAGGAATTATGTAATCAAATAAAGCAATATAGCATGAGCAATCAAAAAAATTACTTCACTGAATGCTGGTATTTATTCTGATCGCTGAATACTGGTTACTTTGCAAACAATTGCAAAGGTACTAACATTTCCGAGGCCTCCTGTCCGAGGCCTCCCTTGGATAGGGCCACAGTGTCACTGGACCCCCCTGTCTCAGACAAAAGTTTTATGCTGCTATATTATTGTGCCGGGGGAGCAGGGCTAGTTCTCCTCCATAACTCTATGCTCTCCTCCATAACTCTAAAAAATGCACCCTTTAACAACTCTCCTTGTCTCCTGTTGCGGTTCAATTAGAAGG
>JACXGK010002113.1:40607-59111 GCA_016801125.1 Novumbra hubbsi | reverse complement strand
AAGTGGAAGACGTGTCAAGGCATCCAGTGAGCCAGGGTAAGTGGAAGACGTGTCAAGGCATCCAGTGGGCCAGGGTAAGTGGAAGACGTGTCAAGGCATCCAGTGAGCCAGGGTAAGTGGAAGATGTGTCAAGGCATCCAGTGAGCCAGGGTAAGTGGAAGACGTGTCAAGGCATCCAGTGAGCCAGGGTAAGTGGAAGACGTGTCAAGGCATCCAGTGAGCCAGGGTAAGTGGAAGACGTGTCAAGGCATCCAGTGGGCCAGGGTAAGTGGAAGACGTGTCAAGGCATCCAGTGAGCCAGGTAAGTGGAAGATGTGTCAAGGCATCCAGTGAGCCAGGGTAAGTGGAAGACAGCCTGGAGAAGAAGGGTGGATAAGCTGCCAAAGCCCCGGCACATTTGTCATTCGGGAGGACACCCCGAGTCAACTCAGCCGTCCCCTGAAAGCTGGGAGGGGGGGGGGTTCTCACGTCCTCCCTTTGCCACGTCTGTCTTCCTCAGTAAAACGTCCCGCAGGGCCCTGAGCTCTGTCCAGTGTTCCCCCGTGTCGCACCCCGTTAAAAGGCTGTAGCATTCATTTCATGTGGGTTTGGCAAGGAATCCGTCTTGATGGTCTATTTTCAAAGGCGAATGCCCGGCACCTTTGGTCCTGCTCATTTATTCCCTTCAACACCGGGATGAAATCAGGCTGTTATGGAGTGTTAGTCCGGGCATGAGGTTGGGGGCCAGGAGGTTGAGCTTCTCAGGGAGTTGGCAGATTAGGAGTGACAAACGTAGGCCCGGCACCTGTGTTATGATGCACCAATGGGAGTCCTTAGTAGGTCCGGTTATGCCCGATAATCTTTGAATTTGATCAGGACAACTAACTACACTGTTAAACTAATGCCTACATCTCACCTCTAAGGCAGAGGTGTCAAACTGGATCCATGGTGGACACTTGGTCTCCGTGGAACCGGTTTGTCACTTCTGCTTTAAGGTGTTCATCTTAGATTCGTTTGGCCATGAATTCAGCCAGATTTCACTAGCGCGAATGTCAATCTTTACTGTCTATGTGGACGGAAGAAATATCAAAAACAAATAAAAATGTAACCTTTCTAAAATCCCGGAGAAAACATAAAACACCACTTCGTAGTGTGTAAAAGTCACCATCCTGGTCGGTCTGGGATACTGCCCTACATCACTTAGCAGAGCCCATGCCAGAGACTTGGCATCTGGGTTCAGAACATTGGAATAATATGGTAGTTTGTTGACTGATTCATCTAGTCTGCCAGCCCTTTTGTTACCTGTCTCCAATAAAACGCACGTCAAAGTGCTTCACATGTAAAAGAAAGGACAAGACAAGAATCCATATACGAAGTCATGATAAAGTGTAAATAAAATATCCTGTAATTAAGGAAAGAGAAAAAAACGTTGTATTTATTTCTCTCTCTCACACACACACACACGCAATGTCTATGGAAAGTGTTTTTGTAAAACGTAAGTCAATTGTGCAGATCTGTGACACTCAAAGTCTTCTTTGTTAAGAAGCTGGACACCATACAAGCTGTTGCCATGGAGTCAGGTGACGGGGATTAAGGAAAACAAACATACACACACCAACACACGTCGCCATTCATCCTTCCTGCGTTCAACGAGGTACTAGTAGACAATGAAAAACGTATATAGCAAACGTTTACAAATTTGAAAAGATCCTTGCTAATCTCCAGAACCGTTGTGTTCACAACAAGCGCTCAAGGACAAACCTGCAGCGGGGGACACGAGATAAAACACGTTGAACCAAACGCACGAGCCGGGTGCACGGACACAGAACGCCGCGCCGAACGAGGAACTCCATTAGCTTCCATTATTCACTGAGAATCTCTTTCTTCCACGAACACATGGCCTCTGTAACGGCCCCTGTGATCCATATAAGACAGTGTTTATCCGACCTCGCGCTCTGTAATCTATAAAACCCTGTTTATTTGACCTTGTATCCTCCCCAGGCTTATTCTGTCTGACATGCAGTGCCGCTGTAAGGTTAACCGCGTGATTTTTTCTTCCCGGCTACCCGCCGCACGTGAAGACACCCATCTGTTCGGGCCTCTTGTGTTTTCAGAACAGTCCAGATATTGTGGCTCCGTCGCAAAATGCCCCTGATTTCCTATTTAGTGCCACTACTTCGGGCCGTGTCCATTGGGAGAGGGGTATGATTTGGGTCACAGACTGGGTTGGCTGCTGGGTTCCTTAGCTCTTTTTGTCCTCTGTGAGTCTAGCGATTAGGAGGAGACCTGTATGAGGAGGGAATATAGCACCGGGTCTCTCTCCGGGTCTAATCTTGATGAATAGCATAGAGGATAGGGACAGAAATGACTAGTTGACCTACAAGAAGGCTCCTCTCTCTTGGCGGAACACTGAGGCTCATTTGAGTCTATTTCTTTGATGAAGCTCCGTCCCTTTTGATCATTATGCCTCAATAATTACTGGATTAATTTGCTGTGTGTGAGGGGGTAAGCAGGCGTATGTGTGTCTGGGTGTGTGTGTGTGTGTGTGTGTGTGCGTGCATTCACAAGTGTATAAGCCCACACGTGTGCGTGTGTGGCCATTTTGGACTGAAGCTGAGATCATTACCCAAGAAAAAAAAATCTGATCTCAGTTTTGCACTCCATTATACCTGGTTGACTGCAAGTGGTGGAAGTGGAGACGGCCCTTATCATTTCCATACAAAGAGACAGGACTCAACCGCCCTGTAACACTGTCCTTATGGAGATTAAACACCACTGTCATTCCAATGCACTGAGCACTGACAGCACAGTGGCTTAGGAACCAACAGCATTGTCTGGGAACTCTAAAAGCCCTGCCTGCGTTTCCCTGGGACGCCTGTCACCCTCGCTCACACATCCACGTTTACTATCCCATCACCGATGACATTCTTTAGACACGCCTGTTCCAGGAGAGACATTTTAATTTTTGAAAAGGGGCCCTTTTGAATTAAAACAATGACGACTGTCAAAACGCAACCCCCTTATCTTCATAGCCACCTCTCTCTAACCCTAACCCTAACCCTCTCTCTAACCCTAACCCACCTCAACCCATCACGATATTTGCATGTCCAGAATTGAGCCTGTCACCATAGCATCACTCAAACACCCGGAGAAGCTGACTAAAAGCCTCACTCTACTCCAACCGAAAGACAGGCAGACAGAGTGTGAAACCAGTATGGGCCGGGAGCCCCCCGGGAGAGAGAGGCTTCAACCTGAAGAGAGCGGAGTGGGGCGGGCGGACTGCCAGAGAAGTGACGTGGCCACATATGGCCGTCCAACGCTGAGACAACACGCAGGTTCTCCTGTCTGGCTGCTGATTCGTGGTGCCTGGGTATGTCGTTGACAATGCTACCGGTTCCATAACCGCCCGCTCACGCTGTTGTGTAGGATGAAGCGGACCTACAACACCTGGTTTAACTTCATGAATTCATTTACACAACTAAACGAAAATCAATAACAGAATATGAAACCTCAGGTCCCGAACATGGAAATGAATTTCAAATCGGAAACCCGTTCTATTGGGTTGTTTCTATTGGGTTGTTCCCATGTTTTAGTGATGACTGGCATTTGAAATGTTAAGACCTAACGGAAAATACTCACTTGATAAATAATTTATTTATGCCCTTAATCTAGGGACACATGTCAAAACTCTAACGACACTTGCCCTTGCATGTTACAGTAAACTGTTAATGGTGTGAAACAATAAGATTTGTATTAAATGTGAAAATTATTCTAATAACGTTAGAATAAAACATGCAAAGCCGCTGAATACATTAGACAAATGTGAAAATGGGAGATGCCTTTCATGGTGTCTGATGAATTTACGATAATCCAGTTAAGAATTGTCCCAATTTTCAAGAATCCGGGACATAAAATCACACAACTCATACAATTATTCACACACTTTGGATTAAAAAAAAATTATACTAAAACAAAATCCCTGCTCCTGTCTTTCTAGAACATGCCAATCAACACATTCCAAGTGAATACCCAGACTGAACTGATGCCCAAACACATACTGGAGGCCAGAGTAAAACATGGCAGCAAGGACCATGATGGACATGAGAACTGTGTCCCGTAAAATATGAATAACAATCATGATAGTATTATTTTGCCTTATTCATGATGGGAAAAGTCAACGTATGGCAGAAGACTGTATATCATTTGATTGAGCAAACATTCACATCTCTAACAGCAGGCAACATCTCCAGGAGTTGAAATCCATATGTTGCTGTTACATTACATCCTCGAGACTAATGCAAAGAGCCTTTGACAACCCAGTAGAGGTTATTTTTGGCCATACAACACTGTTTGATAAGAGGGAGCGAGGTAGAGAAGAGACTGCTAATCTGATTTATAATATTCAAATCAGTAATTGTCCATAATCCTGAAATATTCATGATGCCTTGATTCTCTTCGCTTTCTCCTCATGTGGCATCCTACCCCGGCTTACAGAGCGTACAATAAATCGGCGCATCAAATAGACTTTCCTGATTTGATGCTTCCTGATTTGAGGAAATCTCCTCTTGGAGGCAACTGATGTTTACCTTCCTGTGGCATTTTATGATTTGCTTAGGCTGTTTGCCACAGAGGATACTCTTCATGCCCAAGCGACCATCCTGTACCAAGGCCCAAGCAGCAGATCTAAAATGCTTCCCTATTTGTATTGGAGAGGATAAGAGGAAGACGTAAAAATAGAGATAAAATATATGGAGTGCGGTTGCAACTCGCTAGGGGGCGCTGTTGGTCCCGGCATTCTAGACCGTCTTATCATTTGTGTTTATCAGTCAGTGCCCGCTAATCACTTAGCCCTGGATGGAATCAGCCCACAGGCACAGATATTAGATGAGATGAGTCAAACCTTCCACCTTCCCAAACTTAACTATAGCAGGGACACTGGAATCTGACGTTGGATCAGTGTGTCCAGGGGCAACAATCACTTCCTCCCAAAACGACTGGCAAACTAATTTAATGTTTCCCAGTACACTGTGTATAACAAATCATTTCCCATTAAAACTCTGGGGACCAGGCGAGGAATACTTTTATATGACATATTTATGAGGCATTTATGAGGCCTCTTTAGGTGAGATCCCCTAAGACTGCCATCAATCTATCAAATCCCATCAGATCAGTGTAAGAAAAGTACATGACAAGGAAAATGGCATTGTGTGAGACGACTGGGGTGAGTAAAATTTTGTTCCATTACAAGTATAAGTGCACCTAGAATATCAGCCATACTGTGGGATGCGTCATCAGTGTACTTCTCCACTGTCTAAAACTGGATACCAGGAACTAAGCTTGGTTCATCTGGACCTTTGCAAATACTCTGCTGTTTTGCATCTATTTAGATTCATAAACCGTCTCTTAGGTTAGGCAAATTAGCTATGTCAAGCATGTACACTTTTCCAGGTTGAAGATCCTAATGATTTTGTTTGTTTGTTGTTTGGTACAATCAACCATCTAAACCTTTTCCCCAAAAAAGGACCACAACTGACTTTCAATTGATAGAGCGAAAACGATTGTATACGTAGATCTGGTTTCATTCGGGTCAAGATTAAAGCGTCGGATTTGATTTGATGTTTCTATCTAGGCCGCTAGGGGACGCGTGAGGTCTGTGGTTTGCGTCGAGCGTTGACAGGAACGGACATTTTGCACGCACAACTATCTCGGTGTAGTGTGAGCGCAGTTGCAAAGATAAGCTGCAAAGGTGGTTGGCTAAAAGAGGAATACTCACTGTGTGATGCATAAAACCTTAACATGAATATATGTGATTCACTCATGTCTGGCCGATTCACCTCCTTTTCACACATATTCTCAAACATTCAAAACACGTACACTAGCAGTAAGCTTAAACATCTAAAACGATTGCAATCATCTAATGAATTGTTATGTTCTGCTTTACTATTAGTCACGAACTTGTGTCCTGTGATTTGCTAATAATATCAAGACCATGGTATTACCCTTGAGCCTATCGGCATATAAACAGGGATAAAACAGCAAACTTCCTCACCTCTTTCAAATGTTTCTTCCTCGTCAGGTATTCAGCTCGAACCAGCAACTGGGCTGGAAGCATCACTTCGCCGAGTGCTCTGTCCAGCATTAACCGACGTCTCAACCGTCCAATGGGGAGACAGTTCTGAGGGTGCCCGAGGATCCCGTTGGCTGGTAGGGGAGGTGCGCTGCGGAAAAAGCGAATAGTTGAGTGAAGAGCGTTCAGTAGTGGGAGAGGAGACCGCCGCAGTGTGTGTGCGCTATCGGGAGCTCATATCACTGGAGAGAGAGAAAATAAGTAATGTAACAGTGGCTGTTTGAAAATAAGCTAATGACAAAATGCATTGATTATATTCATTGTACGGATTATAATACAAAAAATAAGTTAATATAGTCCTATGTTTTCAGTCTCATCTTCACTTAGGGACCGCTCCGCATCACTGGAATGTGCGATGCTGCTATAACCGGACCCATCAGAGCTTGTTGATTTGCCAGTGAAGACAGCCTTTTGTGGCATTCAAATCTACATTGACCATCACAAACAAGATGGTCCACGGTGGACAGGACTACTAAAATACCTTTTTTTTTTGTTCTAAAGAATTGCAAATTTTTGGGACTTTCGTTGGACTAAGGGTAATGGGAATTGACGCGTTGTATAAAAAAGGATAAGATTTTTTTTTTCTCCAAGTGCACTTGCTCTTTGGCGATGATTGTGCTATTCCTTCTGCTGTGTATCACGGATGGAGTGGTCTCGCAGATACGCTACTCTGTGCCGGAGGAGGCGGATCACGGTACGTTCGTGGGGAATATCGCGGAGGACCTTGGACTGGACATGACTAAAATCGCCTCGCGCCGCTTCCAGGTGGTCCCCAGCTCGAGGACGCCGTACTTGGAAGTGAACATGGAGAACGGGATTTTGTTCGTAAACGAAAAAATCGACCGGGAGCAGATCTGCAAACAAAGTGCCAGCTGCCTTTTGCACCTCGAGGTGTTTTTGGAGAACCCGCTTGAGCTGTTCCGCGTAGAGATAGAGGTCGTGGATATCAATGACAATCCGCCAAGCTTCCCGGAGACCGACATCACGGTGGAGATCTCGGAGAGTGCCACCCCTGGCACCCGGTTCCCCCTGGAGAGCGCATTCGATCCGGACGTGGGCTCTAACGCGCTGCGCACATATGACATCACCACCAATAACTACTTCTACCTGGACGTGCAGACGCAGACCGACGGGAACAAATTCGCCGAGCTGGTGCTAGAAAAGCCGCTAGACAGGGAAGAGCAGGCAACCCACAGGTACGTGCTAACCGCGGTGGACGGGGGTCAGCCTCCCCGAACAGGCACCGCTCTTCTGGTGGTGAAAGTGCTGGATTCTAATGACAACGTGCCCGTGTTTGACCAGCCAGTGTACTCGGTGAGCCTCCAGGAGAACGCGCCAGTTGGGACCTTAGTTATTCAGCTGAACGCCACCGACCTGGACGAGGGACAGAACGGTGAGATCGTGTATTCATTCAGCAACCACATCTCCAGCCGCGTCAAGGACCTGTTTGCCATTGACGCGCGCACTGGACGCATTGAGGTGCGCGGCGAGGTGGATTTTGAGGAAAGCGGCTTGTATCAAATATTCGTTCAGGCGAAAGATCTGGGACCCAATGCCGTGGCCGCGCACTGTAAAGTCCTGGTAAAAGTGACGGACGAAAATGACAATGCCCCCGATATCTCCTTCAGCACCGTGACAGAATCTGTGAGCGAGAGGGCAGCCCCGGGCACCGTTATAGCCTTGCTGAGCGTGACGGACAAGGACGCCGAGGAAAACGGAAAGATTCACGTTGAAATCCTTGGCGACGTTCCGTTCAAACTAAAACCTTCCTTTAGGAACTATTTCACCATTGTAACGGACGGGCCTCTAAATAGAGAGGACGCAGACTCTTATTCTGTGACTGTAGTTGCCAAGGATATAGGGACTCCTTCCCTTGCCACCAGTAAATCAATCAAAGTGCAAGTGTCGGATGAGAACGACAATGCGCCAACATTTACGCAGCCCATATACGATGTGTATGTGACTGAAAACAACGTGCCCGGTGCATATATACACGCGGTAACCGCTTTGGACCCAGACGTTGGTCAGAACGCACTCATTAGTTACTCCATAATGGAGTGTGATATTCAGGGGATGTCTGTAAAAACATACGTGTCAATCAACGAGGAGACGGGCTACCTTTACGCACTCAGGTCATTCGATTATGAGCAGCTAAAGGACTTTACTTTCATGGTTCAGGCGAAGGATGCTGGCAGCCCCGAGCTCTCTTCGAATGCCACGGTCAAGGTGATAATCGTGGACCAGAACGACAACCCTCCCTCCGTCATCGCTCCTCTGGGTAAAAATGGCACCGCAAGAGAGCCCCTGCCACGCTCCGCTGAGCCTGGCTACTTGGTGACCCGCATCGTTGCCATGGACGCAGATGATGGCGAGAACGCGCGGCTCTCCTACAGTATTCAAAGGGGGAACGAGAACGGCATGTTCCGCATGGACTGGAGGACGGGAGAACTGCGCACTGCCCGACGCGTCTCCACCAAGCGGGACCCGCACCAGATGTATGACCTGTTGATAGAGGTGAGGGATCACGGCCAGCCGCCGCTCTCCTCCACCGCCAGCGTGTTTGTGGTGCTGGTGGACAGCGTGGTGGAGGACCACCGGGAGAGGGGCACAGTCAAGTCCAAAGAGACAACGTTGGACCTCACCCTCATTCTCATCATCGCCCTGGGCTCCGTCTCCTTCATCTTCCTCCTGGCCATGATCGTGCTGGCCGTGCGCTGTCAGAAGGACAAAAAGCTGAACATCTACACGTGCCTCACCAGTGAATGCTGCCTGGGTTGCGCCACATGCTGCAGCAGACAGGCGAGAGCCCGCAAGAAAAAGCTCAGCAAGTCCGATATCATGCTAGTGCAAAGCGCCAACGTCACCGGGGCCGGCACAGCCCAAGTGCCCGTTGAAGAGTCCGGGAGCTTCGGCTCTCACCATCAAAACCAGAACTATTGCTACCAGGTATGTCTGACTCCGGAGTCGGCCAAAACCGACCTCATGTTCCTAAAGCCGTGTAGCCCATCTAGGAGCACAGACACGGAACACAACCCGTGCGGGGCCATAGTGACAGGGTACACTGACCAGCAGCCTGACATCATATCAAACGGCAGCATTTTATCAAGCGAGGTAAGAGTCCTCTCGTACATTTGACCCCCAAAATACACCCGGCATGTACTTGCTATCGGTACATCATTTATATATGTTGATAACGGCAACATGAAACTGGTTAAACCCCTTTCGCTGCAGCTGTTAGTACGTGGATCACAAATAGTCCACAATCAAATTGGCTCATTAGTAAAGTAAATGTATTTCTAACGTTGCTGATACCTTTCTGTGTGTTGCGTAAAGTCTTGTTTGTACAGTCCCTTGCAAATGTGTTCATTGTTTAGCATTTAGACCTACATAAGCTTGCGTATCCTGTGATTAATTTCCGGAACAGCAATTCAACCCAACATGATGATTACTAGTTGCTGACATGTTGCCGTTGGCAGTCCTGTGGGAGATTATCATTGGAATAGTAATGATTGCATGTTTGTGTTCTGCTCAGAAGTGGTTTTGTCATGCTTTAAAAAATAGACTGTATTCGGAGTAAGATAAGCATACATAAGAATAATATAATACAATTTAATAAGCTGGCTGTGCGTGTGTGTGTGTGTTGTGTTGCCTGCGCAATGACCGTGTCCCCTGTGAGAGCACACACATTATGCACACAAGTCACGATCGTGCTGAGTTGCACTAGAACAAAGATCCGTCTATAGTTGCTCTAGCATGAATAGGTGCACTACTTCATTTTCTCCATGACAGTATATCTATGCCAGGGCTGCCCTACCCTGTTCCTGGAGATCTACTGTCCTGTCGGTTTTCTCTCCAACTCTAATTTAGCACACGTGATTCTAATAATTCGCTGGATGAAAAGCCTAATCAGGTTAGTCACAAATGGGGTTGAAGAGAAAATCTACAGGACAGTAGATCTCCATCTACGCCGTCGCTAGGAGGCCTTAAACTAGGCCTAAAAAATAAAGTACAGGCCAAGATAATACTTTGTGTTGCGAAATATCAGAAATATCAGCAAACACTATATATATATATATATATATATATATATATATATACTAATTTAAAACAAATAACGCATATCTCATCCGATGCCATGTTGTAACATTGCATTACTGATGTCTTGAAAGTCATGTTTTCATTAATCTACGAAACCGCGTCCCAAACTCAAAATGGATCGGCTATCTCTTTCAGACCAAACATCAGCGAGCCGAGCTCAGTTACCTAGTGGACAGGCCACGGCGTGTGAACAGGTAAGGAGCACGTGCACGATCAAGCTCAGCTGGTGCATTGCCAGTATACTGAGTGACGTGAATAAGACTGTGGTTTGGTCTGTGCTGAAGGCCCTTGGACCATTCAATGCTAAAAATATGGTGCCAAATGGCTACATTACCTCTGGGCCAGCCCACCCGTGAATACGCACCATCTTGTTTAGAGGATGGTCTAATACATGTTGTCGATTGTGATTTTTCTAATTCTTATAAATTCTAGCCATTTTTTGTATTTTTTTTTTTTTACACTAAACGTATTTTCTATTTTTTTTCCATTTATTTTGTCCAGTTCGGCTTTTCAAGAAGCAGATCTCGTGAGCTCTAAGGACAGTGGTCATGGAGACAGCGAGCAGGGCGACAGTGACCATGACGCCACCAATCGAGGTCACTCTACTGGTAAGGTCTTCTGCAAATTCTTGTCAGGTGTTCGTTTATTTTTGACTCAATCAAAGTCCCTGGTCGTGTAGTTTGATGTGTCGCCTGTCCTTGGTGCTGATCTATTTCGTGGACGAAGCCATGTACATTTGTTGACAGAAAATAGCGGTAAATCTTTGCACGTAAAAGTAATTCCATTTTGTATGTAACCAAACCTTAGAAAACGTTTACACAACGTATGTTTTGTTAGGCTACTCGTTATCAGCGCTCGTTAGACTATACATTCCCGTGGTTAATGCATACTAATAGCCTGTTCGTCACGCTCCTTTATCCCTATTGTGGCGTTTAGCACCTATTTGAGGTTATGAAGTGCCTGAATAGTTTGCTTATAATTTATGAACTATTTCTTGTTTTATTTTGTGTATGGCCAAGTTCATAGCCTATATAAGCCTACGCCTTTGGCTCAGGCTAGAATTAACACGATGTTGTTTTGTTGGTATTCCAGTCGTCGTGATGGGTATGTGAACTCGCTTTCCTAGCAGTAGCTCAATGCCTTTATTGTTTTTTATAACATGAAAAAGGGTTCTGCGAGACAACGACGCGCAGCTGAACTTAATCCTGTTGTTATAGGCTAAATATGCAGGTCGTTAATGAGGGAGGGTCGCTAGGACGGTGCTAGAGACCACTTGACAGGAACGTGAAAGATTTTAGAACGAGGCCTGGTTGGTTTGTCATTGGGCGGTGCTGTGTGGGAACGGGACCAAATTGGTTGCGAGCTCAAACAAACAAACAAACGATTCATTCAGTGACTGTGCTTGGCGCCACCCATCCCGAGCTCTGCCCCCGCCTCCGTGCTGTCCGCATTCCTCTGCGTCCTTCTTCTATTTTATCTGTTCCACCTAAAGGATCACATAGCCCACCGGGCTTTTACAATTGGGCTTCTGAGTTGAATGCGGTTATCTTTTCATTCATCCGTGCAATTGCTTTGGTCCTTCCATGTCTGTCTCTCTCTCTCTCTCTGTGATTTTGGGTTTCTTTGCCCATGTTGTTTTGGAGAGCTACATGGTCTGCCCAGGGGGTGAACCCACAGCATGTGAAATGAGCCATGTCTAGAAACAATAATGCCACGCATGCGTTGTAAGCACATTGTAACAGACGTTTTGTAAGGATTGTTGAACCCTGACACGTTTAAAGGGATGTATTCTGATAAGTTAAACCGACGTGTCCTCTGATTTAGCTTTAAATATAAAGTCACTCCCTATATGGTTGAAGGCCATTGATGTTGCACCAGAAGTATTTTACCTACAGTTCGTTGATCCATAGATCTTCTGCCTACACCCGTTTCTTGTGTATTGTGTCTATATGATAAATACTTCCTCATTCCCAGGTGCCTTGTTTTCCTTCATGTAATGATTGAGCAGTACCCTACTGCTACATTGACTCTGTGGCGTGGCCCAGGGTGGACTGGCTGTCATTGTTTTTGAGTTAGAGTGGTGCGTTTATGGCGAAAGGCTACTGTTGCTTTTGCAACAGACTTATCGGAGAGCTTAATGTCTTCAAACAGATTAATTGCTTGGCATTAAGTCTATGTTTGATTAGGATAATTGATAGCGTGGCTTAGCAAAGTCTGCTTTCACAATACTTGAAAATAACTGTCTGCTGCGATATTTGATAAGTGGTAATTGAGTTTGTTACGAGCTGACATTTCATAACTTGATTATTTGTCTTAATTAGATGGTTGATTTCTATCGTATTATCTTACATTTCTCATTAAACATTCCTTAATTCAATGAGATGAGCGTGAACTATAGGGTAATTATGGCACTAAGTGTGATTGTGTCAGGTAGGTAAATAATGTGTAGCTGATATCGGATGAACGCCACGGTTATTGTACCGGTATCAGAGCGGGTCCACTGAGTCTTATTAATGCGAGTCTCCCGACAAAATGCCACTATACTTTTGCAGAACTTTAGAATTGGCACGCCACAGCATACCACCCCACCCCCGCATTGGCGAATTTATCCGTAGGCCTGCGCCTCACGTTATCGCTGTGGTAACAGCTCGCTGATCAGTAATTCATTTTCAGACCTCGGCATACCAATTACCAAATGAAGGTTATTATCAGCGCTGCCGTTTGCCCTGCTCAAGAGCCGTGCCGAATCCTAAGATAGAGACAGGAGCTATAACGTGTGCGTGCGCGTGTGTGCATGTGTGGGGGGTGAGGTTGGGGGAGGGGGGCGGGTCAGTGCATTTACTGATACTCTCTCGCTCAAACAATCTTTAGGTCTCCGTCTCTCCCGCCACATCTTTCATTCGCCCACTCTGTGTTTGACTTAGTCTCAATTTGAATTAGGGAGCGATGTGTTGACACACTTTAAAGCGCATTCTCAAGTCAGAGTGATGTATGTGGCCTTGGACTGGGTTCACAATTCATGGCTCACGCACGCTCTGCAAAATCATTAAAGTGGTAGGCCCAGAAATAACGTGCGTATTCATTCACACTTTCTATTCAACTTTCATCTGAGGACAGGTCAATTCCATAAAATGTTTTCTTTTTCTTTTATTGCTTTCTCCCAGAGAGGCTCAGGGAAGATGTAATCTCCTAAAATGTCAAGAAATATCAAGATGTCTTGATTTGGTTCTGTATTGAAGAACTCTGTGTATGTGTGTATCTGTGTGTGGTGTGTATTTCTAAGCTGCAGCATTTTATATATACACATTAGTCAGGCAGAGCAGTTAATTAAATGTTGCACATTAACATGAATAATAAAAAAACCTACAAGAGTACAATTAACACATTTACAAATCGATTGGGCAAATGGGAGTCTGCTCATAAAGACCAGCCTAAGTAACACTGTGGAAAAGAAAATATGTTAGGTAAACGGGAGATAAACAAATAGATAGTGACCGACGTTCACAGCACAAGTGCTTATATTAACAAGGGGACTGGACTACAGTGTAGACAATATCAATGGGACTGCAGTGTGGACAAAATCAATGGGACTGCAGTGTGAACAATATCAATGGAACTGCATTGTGGACAATGTCAATGGGACTGCAGTGTGGACAATATCAGTGGGACTGCAGTGTGGACAATATCAGTGGGACTGCAGTGTGGACAATATCAGTGGGACTGCAGTGTGGACAATGTCAGTGGGACTGCAGTGTGGACAATATCAATAAGACTGCAGTGTAGACTATATCAATGGGACTGCAGTGTGGACAATATCAGCGGGACTGCAGTGTGGACAATATCAATAAGACTGCAGTGTGGACAATATCAATGGGACTGCAGTGTGGACAATATCAATAAGACTGCAGTGTAGACTATATCAATGGGACTGCAGTGTGGACTATATCAATGGGACTGCGTTGTGGACTGAGTTTGTCCCTGAAAAGCGCGCGTGTGATTGGACGAGGGAACGGGGGGGGGGGGGGGGGTTGGTTGCTTGTGTATGTGCGTGCAAAAGGACTCTAAATTGCTGATTAGAGCACAGGGCAGATAGGTAGAATGACATCAGATGGCCTGGGGGTAGAAGCTTTTCTCTGGGTCCTAGATATGATGCTCCTGATCCTTCTCTGTCTGTAAGACATCAGCTAGCGCGTGTGTGTGTGTGTGTGTGTGTTATCACTTCTTCGATGTTTTAAATGCCAAATCCATGGCCTATTTGAAATGTAAAAGAGATTGATATTCACGAGCCTCCCGTGATTATTCAATACGGAAATATTTTCAATATCCCAGGTCATGAGGTTATGTCACATTGCTTTGGTGAGTTTCTAAAGGAGTGTGGAGGTGCAGGATGTGGAAGGAGGGGGTGGATGAGTGGAGGAGTCATTGATCTATTTATTAAGTCTCTGCTTGTAGATACTGTATATAATGCCATAGGAGGACTCCTCTCATTGTTGTGTACCGGCTGGTGCTGACATTCAACGTGACAGTGTATTTATGGATGTTCCTTAATATTTAATAAGAAACTCTCTCGTTAGGAAGCTCGGCATTTTTCCAAGCTGTTAGTGACACAGAGCCAAATTAATCCTCTTTGTAACAAAGCAAATTCCTTCTTTGCTGACCCGCGGAATCCCACACACACACACATGCAGGCACACACACGCACACACGCACACAGCACTCGGAAGCCTAATCAGTCTGTATACCGTAGGATTATCTGAGGGGTCTGTTGGTGAGTAGTTTGGATTTTACCCACGAACACCGACTCAGACTCTGTTTGACTTAAATATGTGGACTAAATCATGGACTACGCCAAAACAGATTAAGTTCATAATAACCTTGTATGGCTTAATCCGAATATATGAAAATCAACCTGATTTCAATCAGACGTTTATGTTTCTGATTTATCCTACAAAAGACAATCTGTGCGCCCACTGGTTCGTTAATGAAGAATTAACTCAGAATGAACTTCCTCTTTGACAGAATGCTGAATAACTGGCTTGCTTCAGTACTCATTCTTGCAATCATTCATCTGAGCTAATTGCATGGTCAGTTGGGGGACGTGAGCCACCAAGGTAATCTAATAATATTGAGCCTGCAGTTTCCATGATCTAATTCATTGGTTGGGGCCGTGCCGGAAATGTGTGGTGTTTATCCCTTTAAATGGGAATGCTTCACATTACATGACCATTGACACCTGTAGATCACGGAATAGCAGAGGGACACATACACAATCACGTGCCGGTATCTGATAAGCACATTTACACTCAAACATCTAGTCTAGTTGTACTGGTGCTGCTAGAGTTAGTCGACACCTAGATACAGAATATGCCAAATCTGCACAAAAGTTGGCATTCATTACAATAAAAGTGATATCCGATATTAATCAGGAAGTATATAATACACTTGGCTTTATGGTGGATGTACACATTTGCAGGGTGTATACCTAGATGTAGGGAGATAAACAGAGTTTGAGGCAGAGGCAAACCAACTATTTATTTCACACTGCCGGAGTCATGATGTGGTCATCATTTACCTTCTGGTCTCTAAGGTACCGATGGCTCGTTGCCGGGGGAACACAACATAGGGAAAGACACTGCTCAGGTGGCTGGAGTTTGTTTTGGCCCAGATTGACCAATGGCCTTCTTAGAATCCTTAGTTACCCAGAAGTCATGTGGATCATGGATGGAGGGTGGGTGTGATGTGATGACCGTTTACACCGACTGTGAGACCTCCGCTGATGGTGATGGAGGTGGCCAGGATGGGGTTTTATCAGGTTTTTATGATGTGCATGGACAGGCCTGGACAACTTGTGTTCATTTCAGCTGCTGCAAGTGGTGCTTCCGCTGGCCTTCTCCATGGTCCTGAGGTGGGGGTAGCCTAAGCAACGGCTGAGCCTTCATTGTCAAGGTCACACCAACCGGACCAGACCTTGTACTGGCCTCCTGACCCCCTGTCAGTGATTCATCGGTTTCAGTTAGGTTCTCTAGGTCCTAATGGCAACAATAACGCAACAAATACATTTTACAATACATGAATATGCATATGGTTTCAAACTACATGCAGGCTGTATTTTTATACCCTTTATGCCCTTTGTTTAAATCTCTCTTTGGCGTGTGGGTAAAAGAGGGGACGACGCAAGCGATAAGTGCCCTTTGAACCTTCCCTTGTGTCCGTGCCGGGCTTTCTAGGTTGTCGACTGTACATCCAGGTTGAGGGTTTATCTCTCTACATACTCTGGTCTTTCATCAGATTGCGTCTGGCTTTGATTTAGTGTGGCGGAAGAGAAAACGCAGCAAAGACGAATTAGAGATCTGAGTCCGATCTAAGTCGTGCGTCCGTTCCGTCCGTGTGTGTGTCCGGGTGTGTGTGCTTCCGTCCGTCTGTGTGTGTGCGTCCGTCTGTCTGTGTGTGTGCGTGTGCGCGTGTGTGTGTGCGCGCGCGCAGGCTCATCTTGCCTGCTTACTTTTTGTCTCAAACTGAGTTTGACCTTTCTGTCCCTCGTCTCCCCCTTCCGCCCTCCTCGTCCTCTCTCTCTCTCTCCTCCCCGGTTCACCTCCCCAGGTGCAGATCTCTTCTCCAACTGCACGGAGGAGTGCAAGGCCCTGGGCCACTCCGACCGCTGCTGGATGCCCTCTTTCGTGCCCTCTGACGGGCGCCAGGCGGCGGACTACCGCAGCAACCTGCACGTGCCCGGCATGGACAGCGTGCCCGACACCGAGGTATTTACCACCCAAGAGCAATCGGCCGATAAGTCATTCTCCACCTTTGGCAAAGAGACGCCCCTCAGCCATCAACACCACCACCTCAGCCACCACCACCACCATGCCAACCACCACGCCAACCACTCCACCCTAGAGAGGAAAGAGTTTGAGGCACTCCTGTGTAGCACGCGAGCGCCTTACAAACCTGCCTATTTGAGTGAGTATTACGCTCTGCACGGCAGCTCTGTGGCCAACCCCACTCTACTCTCTCAAACTACCAACCGATCCACCATCTTGAATGACTTGAAATCAATTGAAACTCCGGTTCTATTGTTTCCCTGATTGGCTGGATATGACCTGTCTAACCCCGCCCCCACTCCCAGTCCTCTATCTTTCACTCACCTTTATGACGGTTTGCTATCTTTGATGGTCTCATCCACTGTCTTCCATATCAATTCTGTCTCTCCTCTGAGTGTCACCGGCTGCCGTATATCAATGTGCCATGATCAATTAGAATACCGTTTGGAATCCTAGAGAGATCTGTAACATAGCTGAGATGGAGAAATTATTTATGTCTCGGGTTATTATGAGGGGACGGCTGTGTTACTAAATGAGATGCTGGGAATGGAACGGGAAAAGGAGTGTTTTTAATCTGTTTTAAATAATAGAAGCTCGGAGATTACCCTCTCTGTGGCATTCGTCTGATGTTATTACTCCAGTCCTAGGATCAAAACCGTTTTAGATAATTGAGGAACGCAGAGGAAAGAGGAGGCATATTTCCATGAGGAATTTCTGTTTCTAAACTGCCTTTTCAAAGGGCACAAAGAGAGACATCCTCATCACTGCAATTTGGTGATAATGCTTAATTATAATTGTGTCAAGTGCTGCCTTAAGAATTTCCCGTCCTTTCATTGCTCAACAGAACCCGCTGGAAAAATACCAAACTGCCGATGTCGAGCTGTCTCCCCCACTACAGTAATTCACAGCCGTAGCATGCAGCACTGACACAGAATGGAAAACATTTGACATTCACGGCAGTTTTTTTTAAGTTTACTTTTTATATTTGTATCAAGCGCTACCTCCAATGAATACAGATTAACCGGAGATCTAGGAAGATAAAGATGTCACCTTCCTCTATGAATCTCAGTCACCTCCTTGCAGTCTCGGAGACTAGATCCGGTAGCTAATCCACAGAAGACATTCCTTAGTCAGAAGATGCCTGTTAGGGAGATCTGGTGAGCGGGTGTCACGGGGGGGAGGGGGGGGGTTCTTGTGATACAGAGGAGAATAGTCTGTCTAATTTCTTTATTGGGCATGGCACAGGAGAACCGGGAGACTGTGTGTGGGTGGAAGTGGGGGGGGTATCCTGTTTTATAAGAGGCTGTGGCTTTCCCTAATCTGATCATCCGGAGACACAGAGACCCTTGTAGCCATGGACAGCGGCCCGGGGGGCTGTGGTGGACGCCGGGCCGGTCATTACCCTAATCAAACAGAGATGACACAGAGCTGCCGCTAGCTGGGGGATTGTTGAGCTTTAATGGGTGGGTGGGGGGGGGGGGC
>JACXGK010002113.1:10597-33581 GCA_016801125.1 Novumbra hubbsi | reverse complement strand
GAGTGGCAGTGCTGTTTGACGATCTAACACAATAGACAACACTATTAAACAGATAGACCCTGGGTTACTGGTGAAGTGGTTTCACCTTCTGGGTTTTAGCAGTGTTACCGGTTGACACTGTTCCCCCTTTCTGCTGTGAAAATACTTATAATAAATCGGTTAATACTGTTATTAATAGTAATAGTAGTAATACAAATTAGAATACTTTAAATGAGAATAAGCCCTTCGTAGGTGTCCATACCTCTATGGGCTTTTGGCTTTACCTCATTAGGCAACTGTATAATGCCTCGCTTACAACAAAAAAGCCGACACAAACACACGCTGGACCATACTTGTGAGCGGAGACAGCAATCAGGCCGCAATCTGTCCTGACCACAGAACAGCCTCCAGCTGTGTGGATCTACAGACCATTACCCCTGTCAGTGACCCTCTCCAGGCCTTCATCCAACCCTCCTGACCCCGCAGTGTCTCAGCCTGCCCCTGGCTCTGCTGACCCCTGGCCCTGCCCTGGCTGCATCTGGTCTGCCCCGGGGCCGGGGACCGGGAGTAGTGACGGGGGCTGGTTAATGTCAACCCCCCTCTACTGATGGCACAGATAAACACAGATACATGTTGGCCTGTGTGTCATCGTCTCATTGTGTACCACCTCAAATCTGAGTCAAGCAGAGAGAAAGACAGTAGAGAGAGAGGGAAAGAGTGGAAAGAGACAGTAAGATATAAGGTGAAACAGACTGAGAATGAAGATCGAGTGGACTGAGACAGTGAGAGTGGAGAGAGTTATAAAGGGTAGAGAGATACAGTGAGAGTGGAGAGTGTTGGAGAGGGTGGAGGATACAGTGAGAGTGGAGAGAGTTAGAGAGGGTGGAGAGATACAGTGAAAGTCAAGAGTGTTAGAGAGGGTGGAGAGATACAGTGAGAGTGGAGAAAACCATTAAGAACTATTCTGCAGAAACTGTGTCTGTGCATTGTACGTGCATATCGCTGGATTTTCCTGCAATGACGGACAAAATCCTGCATGGTACGACAGGAACATGATCATGTAAATGCAAACTCTACGAGAATAATTATGCGAAGTAAGAAAAGTCAATCTAGCATTTTATTCTAACTGTCGTAATGTAAACAAAATCATAGAAAGAGAGAGAGAGATAGAGAGATAGACCGTTAGAGAGAATGAGACTGGAGTCAAAGACTGCGAGAGAGAGGGAGATGGGAGAGAGACAGTTGAAGTGTGCGGGGGCGTGTTCACCAGAACGACAGGGAGAGCAGTTGAGAGCAAGACAAGGGACAAGAAAGCCAACCGTCTCGTTCCTTGGTGGAACATTGAAAAGCAGCCTGAGGGGAGTGTTAATATCTCTGTCTTTAGACTGCCCGTCTCCACTTCTACCATCTGATCTGAACCCTAGATACATTGAAATTTGAAGGGAAGATTTAGGAAATGGGATATAATAAAAGGATGTAAGTATGGTTGCACTGGAGATCTTGAAGTCCGGTGGCACCTGATTCAATCTTGAAGAAGGGGAATGTTTATTTGATTCGTAAAATTGTCATTCATTTCATTTATCCAGTTTATCTTACAGTATTACTGAGAGCATTTACATGTTAACCCACCCCCCCCCACCCCCAGACACACACAAAATATAAACATTACTGCACATCGAACTTTGTTGAAAAGAAATTGACATAACCGTCACTGGAAACCAAAATCACAAACCGAATGAGGGCTGGATTGAAACCCAAACACCATAAATCTAATTGAAATCCATTGAATTCAAAGGCTGTTCTAACTCGCATAAATTTCATTACGGCAACTCATAATGTGACTCAATAGTGTGTATGGTCCCCCCCCCCCCGTGCCTGTATGCGCTACAGACAACATCTGGGCATGCTCCTGATGAGACGGCAGATGGTGTCCTGGGGAATATCTTCTTAGACCTTGATCAGGACATCAGTGAGCTCCTGGACAGTCTGTGGTGCTACTTGACAAAACTATACTTGTCGTCCCAGAGGTTCTCAATTGGATGGAGGTCTGGAGAACGTGAGGGCCTGTCAATGGCATCAATGTCGTTGTCATCCAGGTACTGCATACAAACTCTGTACACATACAGCTGGGCCTTGTCCTGAACCGGTAGGAACACAGACAGCTGGATGATGTTGCAGGCAGTATAAGGTTACTTACACTGCATTACCACAACATTGCCAGAGTCTTTCACGTTGGTTATGTGCTCAGTGTGAACCTTTCATTTTGCTGAACAAGATTCAAAGATCCTAGTCAGTAGATCGGAACTTCCCATCATTAACTCACAAAAGCTGTCACAGCAGTTAGTGGTTAAAACCGAGGCTATAGTGTTTGTGTCTCACGCAAAGGTGCTGCGTTAATTGCATTAAATTATTTTAACATGTTAAACGTTTCAAATTTATCGCAAAGAATAACGCGTTTACTCCCCCAGCCTTAATATATATATATATATACACAGTCGGGAGAACAAGTATTTGATACACTGCCGATTTTCCAGGTTTTCCTACTTACAAAGCATGTAGAGATCTGTAATTTCTATCATAGGTACACTTCAACTGTGAGAGACGGAATCTAAAACAAAAATCCAGAAAATACCCTTGTTTGATTTTTAAGTAATTAATTTGCATTTTATTGCATGACATACGTATTTGATCACCTACCAACCTGTAAGAATTACGTCTCTCACAGACCTGTTAGTTTGTCTTTAAGAGGCCCTCCTGTTCTCCACTCATTATTTTGCATTTCATTGCATGACATAAGTAGTCGATACATCAGAAAAGCAGAACTTAATATTTGGTACAGAAACCTTTGTTTGCAATTACAGAGATCATACGTTTCCTGTAGTTCTTGACCAGGTTTGCACACACTGCAGCATGGATTTTGGCCCACTCCTCCAAACATACCTTCTCCAGATCCTTCAGGTTTCGGGGCTGTTGCTGGGCAATATGGACTTTCAGCTCCCTCCAAAGATCTTCTATTAGGTTTAGGTCTGGAGACTGGCTAGGCCACTCCAGGACCTTGAGATGCTTCTTACGGAGCCACTCCTTAGTTGCCCTGGCTGTGTGTTTCGGGTCGTTGTCATGCTGGGAGACCCAGCCACGACCCATCTTCAATGCTCTTACTGAGGGAAGGAGGTTGTTGGCCAAGATCTTGCGATACATGGCCCTATCCATCCTCCTCTCAATACGGTGCAGTCGTCCTGTCCCCTTTGCAGAAAAGCATCCCCAAAGAATGATGTTTCCACCTCCATGCTTCACGGTTGGGATGGTGTTCCCAAGGACTCATCCTTCTTCTTCCTCCAAACACGGCAAGTGGAGTTTATACCAAAAAGCTGTATTTTTGTCTCATCAGACCACATGACCTTCTCCAATTCCTCCTCTGGATCATCCAGATGTTCATTGGCAAACTTCAGACGGGCCTGGACATGCGCTGGCTTGAGCAGGGGGACCTTGCATGCGCTGCAGGATTTTAATCCATGACGGCGTAGTGTGTTACTAATGGTTTTCTTTGAGACTGTGGTCCCAGCTCTCTTCAGGTCCTTGACCAGGTCCTGCCGTGTAGTTCTGGGCTGATCCCTCACCTTCCTCATGATCATTGATGCCCCACGAGGTGAGATCTTGCATGGAGCCCCAGACTGAGGGTGATTGACCGTCATCTTGAACTTCTTCCATTTTCTAATAATTGAGCCAACAGTTGTTGCCTTCTCACCAAGCTACTTGCCTAATGTCCTGTAGCCCATCCCAGCCTTGTGCAGGTCTACAATTTTATCCCTGATGTCCTTGCACAGCTATCTGGCCTTGGCCATTGTGGAGAGGTTGGAGTCTGTTTGATTGAGTGTTTGAACAGGTGTCTTTTATACAGGTAACAAGTTCAAACAGGTGCAGTTAATAAATGTAATGAGTGGAGAACAGGAGGGCTTCCTAAAGAAAAACTAACAGGTCCGTGAGAGCCGGAATTCTTACTGGTTGGTAGGTGATCAAATACTTATGTCATGCAATAAAATGCTAATTAATTATTTAAAAATCATACAATGGGATTTTCTGCATTTTGGTTTTAGATTCCAACTCTCACAGTTGAAGTGTACCTATGACAAGAATTACAGACCTCTACATGCTTTGTAAGTAGGAAAACCTGCAAAATCGGCCGCTTGTTCTCCCCACGGTATATATGTAAATCACATCATCCTTCTGAGATACATTTCAACAATGAAATCCAAGCTAAAGTATACACTATCTGTATTTAGTATGGTGAGTTCTCCGTGCAGTTGGCTTGTTCATCTTGATATGTGAAAGAGGGGGCTTGTAGCAGGTTTCATTCCCTCTTCAGTCTTTCTGTCTCTCTATGTCTTCCATTCTGTCTCTCCCTTCAGTGGGGTCACAGTGACCTTCCAAACAATCTCTCTTCCGCTTGGCTCAGTCGGAGAGTATTTTACTTCTTCTTCCTCTCGCTCGTTCCTCTGACAAAACTGAAGAGCGGCATGAGATCTGTGGCAGTCATCATCAGCAGAGCAGCGGTGTGTGTATTAGAATAACACACATGCACGCACGCACACCCTGACACACCCTATGTTTATGTTTTTCTATACTTGCGAGGACCACAAATGTTACCCATTCCATTCAAAATCCTATTTTCAGCCATTCCCCAAAAACCTTAACTAAACATAATTCTATATAACACTAACCACTCATTTGCAACTTTTAACCTAAAACTAACTTTCCTTTTTAATTGGGACCACTGTGTGTTGGTGGCTTGTGCATCAGTAAAAATAGCATCTCAATGCTAACAATTAATTAGGCAATGACACCAACACGGACAGGCGGACACACACACACACACACACACTTCACTAATCAGGATTGACCCGGCAGGTGTTCCAACAGTTGGGAGTAGATCTTGCCAGGCGCTTCAATGAGGACGGAAGTCAAAGTCTGAAGTTAACACCTCAAATAAGAAAATCCACGTCCAGCAGCTCAGTTATGCCACTGACTCAACTAGCCGTAACAACGCAGAGCTCTGCCGTAGGAATATCATGTCAACTCCCAACATTATGCTCTTCATAACCTCCTAAATGAATCTTCGAACCGTTTACTTACTTAATCCTCTTGGTCGCCATCGGGGGGTTTGACACACTGGCAACTTCAAAACAGCCTCCACATTATAATGCAGGGTGAGGGGAGCAGACTGGTTACGGACATTTAAACACGTTGCCCCCTCTTCTCTGTTTAAAATGTTACTTTGTCACGTGGATGCCACAGGAGAATACAAAGAAGAAAGAATGCAGAGCGTTGGGGATGACCGTCTGAAGCAGGACAGATTCAATAGGATTTAAGCCCGGTTTAAGAACGGCCACCTGTCATGACTCCGATCTAATAGACATGGAACCAATATTTTGACATCCGATTCATCAGGAGGTTCTGAACACTACTAGGTTAGTAGAGTCAGTTGCAAGTAACAATCTGATCTTCGACAAGATCACTGTTGTCACGCAGGGGACTTAGTCCTGGAGATTTCCTATTCAAACAGCCCTGACAGGACAGGACTTAAGCTGAAACCCAGATAGGACCATTTGGAGGGGCGACCTGCAAACACACAGACTCACAGACTTACACACACACACACACACACACCAGCACACGCTATCTGAGCCATCTGTTCTTGGACAGGATCTAAAGACGGTGGAGCTGAAGCAACAACAAACACGCCAGGGGGGGTGAAGGAACTGGGTAGGGGGCAGGGGGAAGGGCGGAGGGGGAGGGGGAAGGGGGGAAGGGGGGAGGGGGCAGGGAGGAAGGGTGGGGGTCAAAGTGGAGGGTAAACCACCATTTGCTGCTAATAGCTCAACAGGCTGCAATCAATACGTATTTGTTTGTGTGTGTGTTTGTCCCAGACAAACACACACACACGGTAAAAAACAATGTTTAAGTGCTGTTAACAGGTTCTGACACTACTGCAAATAAAGTGATTCAGTAGATGTGATTGGGTTTCACCAATTTTGTGATAACAATTGCGTTTCTGGGGCTACAGTCACCAAAGAGCAATCAGGTGAAAACAAAATACAGCTCCAAATACAGTTCTAGATGTTTGGCCTGATTAATACAGTTCTTTGACAAATTAATAAGAGCCAAGAGTAGAAAAGGGTTTGGTCTGAACTGCATGTAGAGGGTGATTACAACTTGCCATATAAAGTAATTATCTCAATCTCCTTTCAACACAAATCAGAATATCAGATTATTAATGGTATGTTGTCTAGTTTTGAGAAATACAGCAGCAGCCAGATGTGGCACAAAAAGCTATAAGTAACCCTCATGTAATATTACATCATGCTTTGCTTAAAATGATGAACCACAGAAGCAAACCAAGAGTAAACTCTGGCAATTCCCAAGTACAGATACTGTAGAAGCTGTATGTGTCTGACATCAAGGCAAGACCCATTCTTTGTTTGAATGATGAATAGTTCCTTGCATAATTCGAAGAGGGAAAAAACAAAGATTAAGGAGCTAATTCAGAAACCTGATTAAAAGTGCCCAATCAGAAACGTCTTGGAACTTCAAAAGTTTGAGATGTGTAAGTATATGAACACATTCTTGCAGAAAAAAAGCAGGGGAGGAAAAATTATAACAGAGATAACTTATCTTTCTCAGTAGCCCCCAGAAAGCCCCCCGGGGGAGGAGTTAAATTGGTTCATCAGTAAAGTAAGTGAGGTTATATTTGTACATTGAAAGCCTGATGGTGTCAAATGCTGAATTATAATTCTAGACTCTAGACCAAATGGTTCTATCGCTGATAATCCTACAACGACCCCTATACATTCTATATAAACCTACACACTGTAGAGAATGTTGTTTTTATCTGTTGTTCTTTCTGTTGAATTTGTATTTTACTTCCTTCCTTTAGCTGAAGTTTTTCATTATGAAAAGGTGCAGAGGGCTAGCACACTGTGCACCCAGGGAACAATTACCACTAATTGCCTTACTCAAGGGCAAAATCTATCTATATT
Source organism: Novumbra hubbsi (assembly GCA_016801125.1). Lineage (NCBI taxonomy): Eukaryota > Metazoa > Chordata > Actinopteri > Esociformes > Umbridae > Novumbra > Novumbra hubbsi. The sequence continues at coordinate 26,568 of JACXGK010002113.1, read as the reverse complement.
TATTATCCTGCTTGGGGATTCAATCTTGCAAACTTTCAGTTCCTGGCTGAACATTCCTAAAGGCTAGGCCGCCGGCATTGCTAAGAGCTTGTCGGTCTCTCAGAGAAAATATCTGGACTTCCGAGAGCAGCTACCAAATGTCTGTGTTTCATCAGTGCATTTGTGTTCATTCACACTTTTCCAACAACTTGAACCAAATTTTTCTGTAAAATTTTATGGCCATGCAAAGGTTTAAAAAAAATACTTCCAAAAGTTTTGTTTAGGGATAGAGATTGCTCTCACACATATTAGCTGCCAAAAAATTTGCATTGGTAAACCCAACTTGTTGGTGAACAGTTGTCAGTGCTCCCGTGATAAATTTAATTTTTTCTGCTCTTTAAAAAAGTATCCCTCCCATTTAGCTTTAATCAGGAAGTGCTCACCATTGAATATTGTAACATCATATAACTTTCAGAGCCTCTAGTAATTCAATTCTGAACAGGAATAATGAAAATGTATGATTACACAGTTTGGTCTGAACTTTTTGAAATCAAACAATGAATATACACAACAAACATCTATGAACATATGATGTTATTGTGCCAGAGTTGTCCAGGTGATGAGTTACCCTAACCCGGTCCAAGTGATGATTTACCCTAACCCGGTCCAGGTGATGAGTTACCCTAACCCGGTCCAGGTGATGAGTTACCCTAACCCGGTCCAGGTGATGAGTTACCCTACCCCGGTCCAGGTGATGAGTTACCCTAACCCGGTCCAGGTGATAACCCCAACCCGGGCCAAAGTAACCACAAGGAGCTACCACAGGAGTAAAGTTGCCTCCCCCAGAGCCGAACTGCTCTAATAGTGCAAGGCGAGCAGTCTCAGTATCTCCACTCCTGGGAGCCTGTGTATGTGAAGGATAGCCCCATCTCCTCGTGTGACGTCAGGAGGCTCAGATTGTTGCTAATATGCTAATTTAAATGCACTAACTAGCCTACTTGCATGGCTGGCGCCACCGGACATGTTGGAGAGAAACGTTTTGCTGAGCAGCAGCCATTTTCTTTTATTGTTCTTCTGCTAACCTCTGACAGTGGCTTTTACAGTGTTCCATTGCAGGTGTTTCTAATTAGCATTGAATACAATTTAGCAGTGGAAAAAACTAACTAACTGAACACATTAGCTTCTAAACATTGCCCAAATAAAACATTTATCATCATGCAGTGACGTATATTAACACACAATAGAACAATGGTAGAAAACAAGATTAATGATGCCCCTAGGTTGATTAAGGACTAGAAAGATCCCTTGCAGATATGCAGCTAGTTTTTTTATGACTTCAAAAAATATCCTTTCAACAAAACGTTTTTTTGGGTTGATATTTACAATAAATCTATTGTTACAGTGTCTCTGGTTACTAAGGGCCTGGTTGTTGAGGACAGTGGGTGGAAAAAGGGTGAGATAAAAAAAGATAAAAAAAATTACAATGAGGACTAAATTAGTGCTTGAATGGACATAAAGATGCCTTGATGTTATCTCATGCAGGTTTTATACATGACAACATGAAAGTATCATTCAGAGTACCAATCAAATACTAGCAAACTACCCATTATTTATTATTTGAAAAGGCAGAATAAAGATAACATGTTAAAGGAGCAATGAGTGGAATTTTACACTGCAGTATCAGACATTTATATTGATTTTGGGTGCATTCAAAGGCACTTTCTAATATGTTCACTTTTATTAGAGCAGCTGTTCATGTCAAATGAAAAATCTACACCATCCGTCTCTTCACGTAGAAATGTAGATAGCTCCATGATGGTCAAAATACATGTTTTTAAAAATGTTTTATGAAAATTGTGCATAAAGGTTGGTCTAGCTAGCTATATTCATAATTGATCAGAATCATAACTAACAAAACATGAATGTTTATACTGCAATTCTTACTCATATTCAGTTTGACTTGTGTGTTCTGAGGAGAGAATCTGGCTCAGGCAAAAGCTGTTTTAAACCTACTTATTGAGGAGTATGATTGAAAAAAGCATTTAAGAGCCTAATGATACTTCAGTATTGAACTCAAGTGTAACTAAAACGTTGATCCATACGCTTGAAGCACACATTCTAAGTTAGACTAAAGTGGAGTGGCAATGTAATGAAAAAGGTACATTGAGTGGCCCAGTCAGAGCCCCTTAACAGAGAAGGAACAATGTTGGCAAGAATACATTCAAATATTGCCAAATCTGATTGTGAAATTTAGTAGAGACCTATCCTATAAGACTATAACTTTTGTAATAAAGGTGCTTTCAAAATATATTAATGCAAAGGGGTTTAGAAATATGAAATTATGATATTTCAGTATTTGCTTGGGGATAATTTCATTACACAATGAAAAAAAACATCCCCTTAAAAATGTGGGGTATGCTGTGTAGTGAAGTAGACATTTTTGTGGAAAGCCCATTTTCCTATCAGTTACATCTTAGCATTAAATTGTACTCAGGACTTTGCGAGGTGGGAAGCAAACAATACATAATGTACAAATCACAAGATCACATTACCTCTAAGAATATGAAAAGGCATTTTTAACGTTTTTTTTTTTTTAATCTGAAGCAACACCGTTTGAAGAACAATAGACCGAACCCAGAACAAGGCCTATCATGTGTCCTACATCTGTATGCATTGTGTTGTTCATGTAAATTTAACATTTTCTATTCCTTTTTAAATTCAGAACAATGGCACATTGCCCACTTAAAACATAGTTATTCATTTTTAATGGAAACCCGTTCTGGTCCGCTCTGTGGAAAGCAGGGTGGGAAAATCTCCTCATGAACAATATAGGTCAATGGCCACCCACCCCACTGCACTTCGCCATCCGCATCCCGATCATTAGCAAAAAGGGATTTGTAGGACGCGTTTTGCACGGCAAAGTTGTATCGTAATTTCCTTCTGTGCGCCGCATGATGGACTCTTAGTAGATAATGGCATTCATCATGACTCTCCCTCCCATCTTGGTACAGGCTGATATATGATTCATTCTATTATGTTAGCATGTTTATTACACTACAGTCAGGCTTGTCAGCTTCTGTATATTGATATCAATAGAAGGTCAGCGATGTGAAGTAAGCCTTTTTCCATTTTTCACAACTTTTTGTACATGATGAATTGGTTCGAGCAAACAAATAGCTTTACACTTGAGTGGGAATCCAAACTTCAGCCAGCTAATATATTGTAAATGGAGTATCTCATTCGTTGGATAGACATTCCCCACTGTGTCTGGACAACGGACGTTCAAAAACTGTTGTCTAGGAGGACACGGCAAATGTGAGTCAAAGATTACAGATCTGTAGCCAGCAGGATGGTGCAGTCAGCAATGGCAAACCTATTGGAATCCTGATGAAAATGCCTCTCAGATTACGCTGTGGTTGGCTGGTGGAAATACAGCACAGAGAAGCATGTAAATGGCAGCCTCTGGCCTCGCGAGTTGTCCCTATCAGTGGTCACCTAGACCATCCTATTTAAGCTTTTCCAATCAGAAACCGTAAACAAATGCAATCTAGACTCAATCCACCAATCAGATACTCGAGATGAAGATCCAGTAGAGGAACTAGGATTGGTAAGACAATCATATTATACACTAAAATGTGTAACTTTCCCCGGTTTCGTTTCAGTTCAACAACCATTCATTCATTCACTCACTGCTCTCTGCAGCTGCCAACCACGCCCATGGCGTGTTTTGATGAAAAATTACAAACCTCAAACCGGACCAACACTGCTGATGGCAGTGACCAGAAAAGCTGCTGAGAGTGAGAATGAGAGACATACTGTATGAAATATATGTCACATACCTCCTCTTATGCCCTGATCCCACACCTCCAAAAAATTATTCTCTGATATGTGACGCGGAGGAATTAGGTCAAGGGAGCCTTGAAGGCCAGTAGAAATTGAAATTGAGGTCCGTGAGAGCATCTGTAGCCCAAACAATTCCATCAAAAATATATTTTCTATTCTGGTTCACATGGCGGGTTTAAGTCTAGTTGGTTTAATTTGTCTTGTTACAACTTTAAACTCTAATAAAACCCCACAAAAATCATTGAAAAAAGTGCCATGAATATCGACAGATTTGGAGTTGTTGTGCAAGGAAACATTAATCGACTCTTAAAAATAAAATACAGTCATGTGACAAAATTAGAACACCCCATGAAATATTGAGTTATCTTTTAGAAATATGGATATATCAATATATGATCTTCTTTCAAACAGAATCTATAGATAAAAGTGATGTAATTGAACCAAAAACAATGACTCCTGGACCATGATATAATTTATTGAACAAAAGATTACAAAGATGCCACTTCCAATTTTTTACCTCATACCAATGTGTTATCTGTCATGCACCTCAGCACCAAAGCAAATTCCTTGTATGTGTAAACCTACTTGGTAATAAAGCTGATTCTGATTCTAATGAGGAAAAAGTTAGGACATCTGATAGCTTAGGACAGCCCTAATAGCTTGTAATGGCCCCTTTGGCTGAAATAACCTCCGTAAAACTTTTCCAATAACTGTCCACCAGTCTCTGACATCAACCGGGAGAATGTTTTTCTCACTCCTCCATGCAGAATATTTTCAGTTGTTTGATGTTTAAGGGGTTTCTTGCATGCACAGCCCTTTCCAGATCACACCACAGCAATAGGATTAAGATCAGCGCTTTGACTTGGCCATTCCAAAACTCTCCATTTCTTTCTTTTTGAGACATTCCTTGATGGATTTACTGGAATGTGTTGGGTCATTGTCATGTTGCATAGTCCACATCCGCTTCAGCTTACATTTTCGGATTGCTGGTCTTGCATGTTTTACACACATGTTTTGTGTTGGCCTGCTATGGCAGACTACATGCAGGTGTGTCATACCTGGTCATGAGAAGATTCTGACAGAGAACATGACTGAGTAACATGAAAGAACTTCATATGAACCAAACAAGACTACGACGATGGCAGGCGTTTTAGTGGCATCTCAACACAGATAAAACAGCGATGCTCGTTCAGCACCCGAGCAGTAAGCCCCACTGAGACAAATTCCCACAACCTTGATCTTAATTTGGTTGATGGTTACCAAGCAACTCCACTTGAGTAAATCAAAAGCATGTCCGTAATTGTTAATTCAAATCTCTCCATTCATAAAACAAATTTGTCTGCCATTGAATACAAACTAACTAAAATATGAATTATTTCCTGAATTATTTCAATTCTTACCATGACACAAGTAAGTTGTTCATCTTTTTTCAAGTCAACAATTCTTCTTGACTTTGCGCTCAGATTCCAGACCCGCAGTGAAGAATCTGCTGGCTTTTAAAAGATCTTGAGAGAAATCCAGATACAGAAGAAAGCAAGAGTGCCATCCTTCCAGCAAGTGAGGATTCCAGATGTTGAGGGGCATGAACAAGAACGGCATCAGATGTGTATTTTGGAAGACAACATTCCCAATATGGACTGTCTAGGGAAGGCATGACGCAGGTCTTGAATCACAAAATAAGAAAACTGGGTGAAAAAAAATTACACGAACGCCCCCAAAAAAGACTTGATAAAGGAAAGAGCAGCCCTGTGCTCACAGCGTCCCCCTGGACACCACAGGTCGTCTCATCAGGAGCATGCCCAGATGTTGTCTGTAGTGCATACAGGCACGGGGGAGCCATACACCCGACATTCTGAGTTGTCGTGATTAAAGTCAAGCATGTTAGAACAGCATCTGATTTCAATTGTTTCCTTTGGTTTTCGGTGTGAGCTTGAAGCCAGCCTTCAATCGGTTGGTGGTTTTGGTTTCCATTGACCGCTGTTATGTTATTTTGTTCACCACAAATGACAAAATGTACTTTAAGATTTTAATATATCCCGTTCATTGAGATCAGTTGTGTGATTTAAGTGTTACCTTACATTTTTGGATCAGTGAACATACATACGTACACATATATAACCTATATATATATATATTTGCATTAAATACACATCTGTTTAATCTTGCATGCAGTGATGTCGGGGGGGGACTTTGAAGTTGTTTTAATCTTGCAAACTGATGCAGTCAGTGTCACTATTATGGATTCCTGCTTCAAAGTTCTCACAATTAACTATGTTTATTTACACACACTCACACATGTACACACACTCACACCCACACATGCACACACACACCGACGCATGCACACACACACACATACACAAACCTCCTCACATATTCCCTGAAAAAAAACTTTAGATTAATTCGCTTGAGAGGAAACCATTATGGAAAGAACAATTGGAGTGTCTACCCCCTGGAGTACTCCATCCATCACTGTCCGATAGCCTTGTTATGACTCAACTATAAAGGAGACCCTAATTCCTTACCTGTATAGGAAACCAGTGTTCCTTCCTTTTCACATTAAACAGTACACACACTCACACACAAAAACAAACTCACATAGCACCTATCTGTGCACAAAACATGCCAATAGGTAGACTTCTGGGCTTGTATACGAATGCACACATGCAATATTACATCTTTAAGTACGTAAATGTAAACATTAAACGTGGTCAAATTCACATTAGGACACGGTTACTTGAACACCAATGAAAACTGTTTCTCGATCCCCACACAGCCAGACTGCCATTGAATGCTCAAACTCAATTTCTCGCTGCACACACAGCCAAGCGCCTATGACTGCTAAAACAGTACTTCCTGGTCCACACACAGCCAAGCTGCACATACAAGCTGAAATGGAGCTTCTTGTTCTACACCAAACCAAGGGTCCCATAAAATCTGAAACAGAGCTTCTTGTCATACACCAAGCCAAGGGGTCCATAAAAGCTGAACAGAGCTTCTTGTCCTACATCAAGCCAGGCTGCCCATGGAAGGTGATTCGAAGCCTCAGTTGTTTATTCACAATCAGTTCATTGGGTTAAATTGGCCTGAATTCTGAATGGTGTCAGAAAGCCTCCACAGGGACCTGGTCCTACCGCAGGAGGTTCTAATCGGACTGTGGTAAATTCATGCTACAAACAGCCAGCTCCGAAATACCCCCAAGATGCTCTGTTGGGTGGAGATCGAGAGGCTTTGGGGTTCAATCAAGTAAACTCTGCAGATATTGTTCAAACCAGGCAATGTTTTCCACTCTTCAGTTGTCATGTAGTGTTGGTGATCACTTGCCCGCTGGAGACGGATCTTCGTTTTGTCCGATTATACTGAAAACCAGTATGGTCATCTAGTGCTGTGGCCCATCCATGGTGGACATCCAGATGTTGCTCTGCACACTGTCATTGTACCAGTAAGCCCAAGCAATGGGCCACGCCTATTGACTACCACCCTGGACACTGTGACTTCACCACTGCTGAAAGAAACCATAGGGGAAACACTACACAACAATGCTCAACATCTCATCCACGTTGTCAACGGTTTCTCATTTGGGCAAGAAGAAAAAAACAATGTGAATGGTATGTGTGTAAGCAGCTGTGTGCTGGGCTCATGCTCGGGAGACAACTTGGCTCATACTAATGATGATGAACACATACAGAAGCCCAGTTCATACACGTCTCTCATATGTGTCCTCTTTCTGATCTTGTCTGATTACATTTACGCAACCTAATTCTAATCAGTTCACAAAGCGTTTTCTTTTGTTATTTTCTGCACAAAACATTTGGGGAAAATCATAATGCGGAAACATATAGAACAAGGGACACATGCGTGAGGCAGATGTGAGCAGGTTTAAATAGATAGCCATTACAGATTACTCCCCTCGCTAAAGGAGCAAAACAACCTGTTAACACAGCGTGCTATGCCAAACTGGCAACGGGTGGATACACTTGGCACAGGCAAGTGGCTGCTCTCACGAATGAAGGGGAATCTTGACTTGGCTTTTCCTAAAAACCTGTTTAAGTTGTGTTTGAAGAACGCATGTAAGGGTTGCCTAGACTGCCGGGATACATTTGCCTATTAACTTTTCCAAGAAGCCAAATGCGCTAAGCAGTTAGCATCAATTTATAATGATCCAGGCATTGGTGAGTGCAGCCTGTGGCTTTAGAGGACGTCCGCAACAACCCTGAATAAGAATACAATGTATTTTCATGCCTGGATTTGAAATTGTCTGGTCTACTGTGAAATTAGACCAGTGAACTGCCCCCTAAAAATGTGTAAAAATAACTGGGGCTGTACCACAACTAATACACCATGTGTAGAAGAACCTAAAATACAATCATACATAAACACAATCAACAGTGTGTACACAATTCTCCACATTTCTTTATAAGTAATAAACCCTACTAAACATAGGACATTCATGTGCTTTTATTAAAGTTAAATGAACGTTACAGCCTGCTGATATGGAACCCACGACTCTGTTCCTGCTGTGGTCAGAAGACGTCATGTTCCAAGTTGTTACAAACATCCGGCCACGTGTCATTATCATTTCCTATGATGAATTTAACCCCAAGGCTAGTACTATGCTGTTTTGAGAGGCTTTTGAAGTTCCTCTGTGGTGAATTTTAAGAAACAGACGTGGATTGGGGCGGAACTTGTGTGTTTGTGTGTTTGTATTTGCTTCTCATCTAAGCATGACCAGTGGCATATCCTCATTGGGGGTCCTTCATGTGCAGAGCAGAGATTCATTTTCTCCAACTCCAGTTAAGATGTAACTGAATTACCAAACCACACATGGAGCGTTACGTGCACGCTCATGTCCCCACCTCCAGTTAAAATGTAACTGAATTACCAAACCACACATGGAGCGTTACGTGCACGTCACTCAGTTTTTGTGACTTGAGACTGAAGACAAGCATCGGATGCAAAAAATCTTTCCTTAACAAAAATGAACATCAATGTCAATATGTTGTCAGTGCTGAACAGACAAGTTCATCCCTCCTGACACGTACAGGAACCCATTAGAATCAATACAATGACGGAAGCTTCCAACTGCATGGAAATCCGAAGGTATTACATTTTGCTAAATTATGTACAAATACTGTACAGTTGAGAGGAAATGTAGTTCAGCAACTAAGCTAATTACATTTTTTACTTCCAGGACTAACAATGAGGGCCATCGATGATGCCATCATGGACTCATCCATCTTTGTGCCATCAAGCTCCCCCACTCACAGTCATCCTCCACATCCAGCACACCTCCATCAACAACCAATACAACCAACACAATTTTTCGTGTCAAATGCTTTACACTTTGTGAACTAAACATTTTAGATTTTAGTTATATATCTTTCAGGTGTCAGCCATAGCCACGGGTGTGGAGGAATCAATTATCCTGCCAGACACACCAAGGGTGATTCTTCAAAGTAAGGTATCTAATAAGACCAGTTATGACAACAATCATTTCTAGTTTTTGATCTAGATGCTCTACAGACATTCCTTCAAAAGAAAACTATAACAAATGATGCTTGATAGAGTTAAGGTTAGGGTAAGGTAAGGACTAAGGAAACAGTTAACTTTAGGGCTATGATGATATTTCAAGTTAGGGTTAGTGTCAGTAGATAGTTTGTTAAAACATTGCTTATAGTCTATTGAAATGTCATTGATGGTTTGTAATGCATCCTTCCTCAAAAGATAATCATAATATAAATAAGTTTGCAGGTGAAAGAAGGACTGCTGCATAATGCAGCTTTTTTGCCTCAAATTACACATTCAGTTTGCAGTAAGAGGAAGCTCTTTGCAGACTTAGGCTTCATGCACCCTTGCTTGGCAAAGCCATCATTTGTGCGGGCGGACAATGTACAGAGTTCATGCAGACTACTTTAAAACACCTAAGAAGTCCTAATCATTTTGTTTTGCCAGCTGCTGAGCAAGTACAGCAAGCACCTCCCTACCTTGAAGGAAGTGATTGTCAAGTACTTTCTATCAGATGCATCAGATGCATATTCTACCAATTCCTGAATTTTTCTAGCCATCTGATCAAACATACTGTATTTTATTTTGTTTCTCCTAACGTCTATTTGTACTTATTACAGTGTAAAATAGGGCCGCCAGACCCTTACTACCTTGATGAATAGCTTTAGAAAAACAAATCCTAGAAGTAGTTTACGGTACAGTTTTTGCTGCATCTCATATCGTCATATCAGCCATCGCGTTCCCGTTAGAAATGAACACGGCACGCTGTGTGTACTAGGGAAGAACATGACCTGGGATAATGTCTTCCACTCCGAGTGATGGTGAGGCAGTTGCAGTGCGATGCGAAGGTCTAATGGTGAACAGTCTGACAGAGCCATGGTCGAGGGTGGGAGAGCCAGCGCAGATAAACAAAAGAGGCCTCCCTGACAACGCAATCAGACACCTAATCTTAACGCTTGGCTTTCCACCAAGACAGTTTATAACCAAACCCCTGCAGGTAAGAGGGTCAGTATCAGCCCTCCCTTGTGAGAGGAGCCAGACTCGGGCTTGAAGTGTCTCAGTCCCCCCCCCCACTGCAAAGAGCATTCCTGGGGCCCCGGAGCCCTGTCTGGGCTGGATGATAAAGTGTCCAGGCAGGAGGTCTGTCAGCTCAGTGCCCACATAGAAGCCTTTCTCCAGGGGACAGAGAAGGAGTGCGAGGCCTCCCCGGGTGGAGATGCGATGAAAGATGCTCATCTGGAGCGCAACGAAGAGGCCCCACCCCGTTCCTACCCTCTGAGTGCCTCTCTTCCTCCGCCGTGGAGTTTCTTGCCTCTCTATTCCCTTTTCTCTCACTCCAAGGGTTTCTCCCTTTCATCCTCTCTCTCTCTCTCTCTCATTTTGTCATTCTCTCAGCGCTGCGGTGTGGTCAGAAGAATCCTCACCCCCTATGCTGTCACGGGGGAAGCAGAGCGCAAGCGAGAGGCTGAGAGAAAACAGAAAACACCACGCATCATTAGCTGGCTGAATAACATGGTGCCGCGTCCCGACCGTGACTCTGCCCCCCTGTTCTGTCCTCTCTGATGAATTGGACTCCGGCTGTCCTTCCTTGCCCAGTTTGTCAGCGGCCCCGGAGTGTCCCAGGGGCCCGGGCGTTTATCGATGAACCTGCTGATATCTTGGGTAACAAGGGTGTATATTTTCTTTCACACCTGAGAGCCACGGGCCGAGGGGTTATAAATGACCTGGACGAGACGTGGATGTGCTCAGTACTGGGGTGAAATCAACACCTGGTCGGTAAAGGAGGGAGCCGTAAATCATGCTCTTCAAGGATGAACGGGTGAGACGGTGAGAGCTTCGTCTGGGGTTTCACGCAACAGTCCGCATGCCCAAACAACGCGTGGACCCGCCTGTGAACGATGTGGCAATGTGTCTCGTGATGGACGTCCCGGAAATCTCCAGAATACTGTCACGCACCGTATACACATACACGTGAACAATAAATTCAAGTAAGCAGATAAAAAAAGCACAGAACATAACGAGTACATACATACCAACAACAAAAGACACCAACTGACCAAACAAGGGAGCATTTTTGCACGCATAAATCAAACAGAAGGGGAAACAGGTGTGAGTGATAAATGACCACCAGACAAAATGAGTCTGGGGTGTGTTCGTGACAATTGGGTAAATGAAAAGACAGAGACACACCAAACTCCCAGACCCCGGCTGTGCCGGCTAACACGCCACAAACCCCCTCTGGCTCCCACGCTCGTCACCACAACGGCAGTTTGTTCACCGTCAGACCTGGTCAGTTGGGACAGACAGAGGAGCGTCCCTCCGAAAACCCCCATCCGTTTGCTACCAAGACTCCCAACAGGTGAACATGGGTGGTGTTCTTCCATGGAGCTGCATGAAGCTGCAGCTCGGCCCCCACCTGCCATCACCACCGTCACCATCCGTCACCACCGTCAACCAGCAGAACCGGCGTGTTTTCAGCTGAAATGCCCCAAAAAACTCAATCACACGAGGAAACATCCTAGAAGCACAACCAATTACGTCTCGGCGTGGTTCCCGACGAAGGACTCACCGTCTGCAGCTGCATGTTATAGACATTTAAACCCAGGCCCGGGACTGACCATGAGCATTCATATTCCACTGCCATTATGACATTTTTGAATAATACATTTACCATTAGCAAATTTCACCCCTGCAGCCCTCACTGTCCCCCCCCCCCCCACACACACACTCTCCGTGAACGCTTGACTGTTGACAGTGGGACAGTCTGACAAAGCAACAATCAGACTGACCCAAACCCGTGAGCTGCTGTTTCCATGAGGAAGCGTCGACCAGGGGGTCTATGCGCTGGATTCGGTCGGGCTGTCGCATCGGCTCCGATCTGTGAGAGCCCTAACGACTCACCCGTTTTCCGTCAGTGATAACCACCGGTGAGGAACCTAGAGATGCAGGTCTTTGACAAACAGGCCTGCACGTCATTAACGCATTATGATGTAAGCACAGGCAACACCGCCAGCTAGCTACCAGCCCCAAGCAACACCTGAAACACCTAATCGCTCATTATCCCCCCCCCCCCGGTTGACTCACCTCACTCCCTCGATTCCCCATGCGGGAACCAGAAGAGTCACTGAGGGTGTTCCTAATGTCTGACCATCGGTGGTGTGCGCGAGCGTTTTGCTGCGTGTTGCGTCAGTGGTGGGCGGGTGTGTTTATTTCTGCCTGCGAGGGATCACCTGGTGACGGTGTTTGTCGAAAACAGAGTCACCTGACCCAGGAGGCGGTGCGGCCCTGTCTCCCAGGTTACCTACCGATGCCTCCGCCCACCTGGAATACACCCGTCTGCTCGGTGGTGTGAAACGAGCAGGAAACCTCCAACACATGGCCACAACCCCCCCCCCCCCCCCGGGGAACCCCGGATCAGACAGTGAAATGTGCCGCGTTAGACACCTTTTGGATGGGATGGTGGCAGCCTGGAGTCACCCGGAAAGCACCCAGGAACATTTGCAGCCATAAAGAGATCTCCACGAAAATAATATTAGGGACCAGGGAATCAGGTTACTCTGAACTCTCTGTCAGTGAATTGCTTGGATTCAATAGAATTAATTTCCGCAGAGAGCCTCGCGATTTTATAGAGCTTCCTCTCAAAGCTATTTATCACTGAACACTTAACAAAAGGCCTCGGAACAGGACGGCCCAAAAAGAATGAGAGGAAAACAAAATCACATTCAATGCTGTATATATAGCGTTAGTTAGGACCGAACTACATTGGGAACACACTTTTGCCTGGAAGTTTGTTTAGTTTTCTTGGGTGATATCGTTGACATAATAAAACGAATGAAAAAAAAATGCTTTTCATCTCTTGGTTTGTCCTGGTTCAACACGGGCTTATGTGTAAGGTCTATTATCAACGATGTGTTTAAGGGCTAGCTGACATTACGCCCATTTTTCCAGGACATACATACGAAAGAAAACTCGAGAGGCTTGATTATTTGTTACTTCCGAGCGAGCGCCACACTGGCTATAGAGCCTCCTCAGAGTGTGAAGACAATTCCGGCGGAACTGTATCACGTTTCTGTGCAGTGCTCACGCATAATTACTGGCATTTCCCACAATTGATTGCCACAGTCATTTGTGGTACGTCCCAAACACGCCGGTGTAAATTCAAACGCTATGGAAATCATTATGCAAACTCAGGTGAGTCTAATTAGACTCACAGAGGAAGGTTCCTCCGGGTGTCATAAGGTCATCTGAAGGACAAACACTGATACACGACATGAGCACACATACAAGATTTTTCTATCAACAATATATGAACAGTATATGAACAATTCATTAAGAATATACACACATCCATTTTTCCCCAAGTCAAAAACAATAATCACCTGTTCAGAGAAGTGTGTTTACAGTTTTGACAATCTGTAGTTACACATTCAAGAAATGCATGTGAGCTGTTGAGAAAAACGGTAAAACTACAGTTATAATGTGCTGCTATATCACACAGTTCTGATAAACACACCTGCCAGACTGGTTGACATCTGTTGCAGAAAATTACATCACCGCTGTGTGGGAGAGAGCATGGGAGGAGATGAAAGGAGAGAGGGAGGGAGGGATAGAGGGATGGTGAGCAGAAAGAATGATGGTAGGAGAAAGAAAAACAAAAAGACAGGGAAGCAGAGTGAAGTGGGCAGTGTAGGAGAAGTATGGAGAGAAAGATGGAGGGGAGGAAACAGGGAGGAAGAGAGAGAGAGAGAGAAGGAGGGAGGGAGAGATGGAGAGAGAGATGGGAGGGGGAGATGGAGATGGAGAGAGAGAGATGGGAGGGGGAGATGGAAAGAGAAAGAGAGGGAGAAATTGAGAGAGATGGGAGGGAGGGGAGAGAGAGAGATGGGAGGGAGGGGAGAGAGATGTGCTTAAACAGCCAGCCACCCCCTCTACTGTACATATTGGAGAATACAGGTTTCTGAATGTATCTTTGTCTGTGTCTGTGTGTTTGTCTGTGTTAGTGGGTGTCTGTGTCTCTGTGTGTGTGTCTTTATCTGTCTGTCGCTGTGTTTGTGTGTGACATTAATAAAACTTGAAAAAGCCATTTTGATTAGGTTCTTTAGTTTAAGGTTAGAATTAGATTATGGTTGGGTTAAGATTACGTTACGGGGATGTAGATTTGCCCAAGAAAGCATAGGAAGACAAACCTGTATGTGTTTGTGTGTGTTTGTGGGGGGTGCTTGCCAATCTGTCTGTGCGTCTGTGTGGGAACATCACTGTGATTAGACAACACAGCCTGTGGAGAAATGTATGAACACGGTGAAACTTTCCTTGAAGTCTGCCAAAGTCACTCATAGGGCTTCTAAATTAGCCTCAGGGTTTAGACGTGGGTCAAATCGTTATTTATTAATTCATCACTGCATTCACAGAAAACAATTCTGTAACTGACCGTTGTAATATGCCAGCTAATTGCCTATGGAGAATTTACCTACACGGCTAAAAAACTTGCAATGCTTGACAAATCATCGCAATGTTTCTGACAAGTGAATACATTACAATGATTAATCACATGAATGGATATTTATGATGCTTAGGGAAAAAGCCTGGCCTGGCATTAGACCGTGACAAGTAGCAGCGGCGGGAGTGGTCACCCTGGGTGAAGGCATGGAGCAGGAAGAAGGGGAGAACCGGGGGCCTGATGCCCAGCTCAAGCTCTGTTTTGTGGGCACGCAGTTTAGAGTGAAACCCCTGGCGGCCCGACCAGATAACCCTCTCAGTCTTCAGTCAAGGACACCAGCACAACGGACAGGCTAAGACGCGCCTCCATTCGCTCCTGGGGGCACGCGGAGGAAAGAGAGGAGGAAGGTGAGGGAGAAATAGCAGTTGGTTTGCTGCACGAGTGCCCAACTCAGCCCGGCTACAGAACACACCCTCTGACTCCCAAAGACGTAGCGGAGGACTTTCCTGACAAAGTCACGGAAAAGTGTAAAGAGTGTTATTCAGTCAACTGCTCGGCTGAAGGACTAAGAGGCGAGGCTAAAATTAAACTTTCAGTCAAGCACATCGTCTTTCCTCGTAAAGGCCACGGTTACCGTAATCCCTTTCTGTCAGAGAGATACAATAGATTAAAGGGGTAAATCGCGTTGCCTTAATAGCATGCAGAATTACTGAAGTCGTTTTGGTAGTTTTTGACCTCAGGCGGACCGGAAACCTTACAAACGTCAACACAGACGCCGCGTCTCTTGTGCTGTTTTTCCTTGGCCTCAGTCCGGCCCGCTGACAGCACACGGAATGGCCCGTAGCCAGGGCGCTCAAAAGGAAATCAACATGTGTTGTCCTGGTTGAACCTGTACACTAAAGGTCTCCGGTGTTTACTGGAAGGCGGTGCAAACACTCCATCAATCATTAACCCTTAGGCCCTGCTAACGAGCTGCGGCCCAGGGCCGGGGCACTCTCCTCATTATGGGAACACTACCGCGGTGGGTGAGACAGGGCCAGGGCACTCTCCTCATTATGGGAACACTACCGCGGTGGGTGAGACAGGGCCAGGGCACTCTCCTCATTATGGGAACACTACCGCGGTGAGTGAGACAGGGCCAGGGCACTCTCCTCATTATGGGAACACTACCGCGGTGGGTGAGACAGGGCCAGGGCACTCTCCTCAT
>JACXGK010002113.1:0-10497 GCA_016801125.1 Novumbra hubbsi | reverse complement strand
CCAAGCCGGTTTTGAAGGTTCTGTCGTGCACGATCAGAGAGATCTGTGTGTGGGTGTGTTTAGAGGATTTACAGCCGCATGGGTTACATTTTGTAAACATTACAAGTGAATACTTTGAACTGGGGCAAACTAAACTCCACATGACGCACTGACGAATACAGGCCCAGAGCTAGTCACCACCTTGGAGTTAATTCGAGGGTCTGATTTAGCCTCTCCAGCAGGCAACTTACCGTCTACCCTTTTCTGACAGCTTTACCTACCCCGGGCCTAACCATCAGAGAATAATCAACATCAACACAGCCTGCGTAGACACCAAAAGGTCTGGTTAGCGCCAATAGCTTTTGGCGGCTAATGCCGAAACACTCAGGAGATAAGCTAAGCCATATTGACAGAACAAAGGAGCCCGGACCACAGCGGAGATCAAACCAAACAGCCTCGGAGATGTTAAAAATGAACCCGCTCTCCCGAATGGCACTTCAGATAGTAATGTGCGTGGTAGTTAAGACTGTGACAGTGACAAATGTCCCCCGCACATACAGTCAGGTCTGTGGCTGGGGACGAGCAACGCTGGGCTAGGAGATGAAGGGGGAGAGAGAGAGGAGGGGGCACAGGAGAGTGCTCTGCAAATGGGCCATCTGTTGGCCTGCTCTGGCTCTTGAGGAATACGACTGACCATCATTTTTTACCCCAGCACTGTGTTTCTATATCGAGACCCTCCGTGAAAAAAAACATTTTCCTCATTACGGCTTTTCATAGATGAAAAACTACAGTGCTATAAACAGTGACTTACGTGTCTAATGGAGAAAATTATATTAGATTACATTAATGGATATTTATATATTACAACCTCCGCTTGGTGACACGATCTATTGCTTCATTTGCAGCCGGAAGGGATTTGCGATTTAGGAAAAGACAGGGGAAAATATTAAAATGAATATATCGTGAAAAGATTCAGGCATCTGATCCTCTCTTCAAAGAGGAATCTAATTGACTGTAGAAGTTATTCAAAAAACTGACCGGAAACATTTATTTGACTAGAGACGTTTTTTAAAATTCTGACCAGAAACATTTATTTGACTTTAGAAGTTATTCAAAAGTCTGACCAGAAACATTTATTTGATTGTAGAAGTTATTCAAAAGTCTGACCAGAATCATTTTCTAGTACAGGCTGTGACAGGTGTTTCAGTGTCTGAACCTTGGTTTCTGCTTTATTCTCCCATGATCAAAAACATGGCCATATGCACAAGAACTTTGGTTTCACTCTGCCTCGCTCCGACTGTGTGCCATCCACTATTAGTATTTGTATGAATTATCTTAAATTAATTGTTGTGGTGGTCAATTAGCATTATTCATGTTGTGTGGGAACAGCTCTGAGTAGTATTTGAAAATGTTTAAAACAACTCAATAGTAAGATGTAAAAAATACATAATTACCCTCATTAATAATACTTGGCAGAGCAGCTCCTTGTAAACTTTATAATAAAGGCAGAGCCAGGCGGGAAGCAGAGACTTCTGGCATCCTCAAGTCCTGCATAAAATACCTTAATATTCAACAATATGCAAATCGACATCTTTCAACACTTGAACACTTTGAGTGGACCACTTAGTCGAGCCTCAGTCCCATGGACCTGCCATATCTCTGGTACATTTGAGTCTTTTAGCAGATCCCCTTCACTAATTCAACATCCAGGGCAAAGTGTGTTGCTCAAGGCTGCAGCAACGGATTTTTCAAGACACCATGGGATATGGGATTCAAACCAGTGTTACTCCCCTGTTACTTGCCTTATGCGCTATCTACTAGGGTATTTGTTCCAAATAATATTGTATAACTTTTTCCAGCCAGCTTTAGGATTTTTTCCTCCCAGGTTTTCAGACAGGGTGAATTCTGTCCTAGGTGTGTTTCTGGTAAAGAAGATGTGATGCTCGTCTAATCAGTGTTGGCCGGCATGGCAGAGATGTTGTTAGCCGAAAGAAAATCTTGCCTGACATGACTGTGGCTTAACATGTCTACTGAGGTTGCCTACATTTGTCCTCTGAGTCTAAACATCCTGACTCCCCTGTTCTTGCAGAGAGTCGGTGATTAAATATTCATGCTGTGTTGCATAACAGCCAGATCTTACTGTTACACAGTGGGCTATTTACTTGGGCCCGCCTGATCAGCCACTGCAAAGAAAAGAGTCAGAATGACAGGTTGACAGTCGGCCCCCTCAGGAGATACTGAGCTGGGGGCGGAGATTGCTCGGCGCTTGGAGACGAAATAGTCAATGAGATACATTCACCACAGTTCCATGTTAATCTGAGCAAACATTATTAATGTTGCTGCCAAAAATGTCGCTGCAGAAAAAGTACCATCTGAAATAGTACTGTATGAGATAGTGCTGTCTGAAATTGTACTGTCTGAAATAGTACTGTAAGAGATTGTACTGTCTGTAATAATATCTGTATATTCTGCAAATGCCTAGGGCAGGGGTCATCAAGTCTTACCCTACGAGGTCCGGAGCCTGCTGGTTTTCTGTCCTACATCATCATTAATTGCACCCACCCGGTATCTCAGGTCTAAATAAGTCTCTAAAAAGGGGGTTGCAATGAAAAAATGGAGTGGAACTGTCTTTGAGGTCTAGAATTGAAGACCCCTGGCCTAGGGGATCCAACACGTCTTGCCAGTTATAAGGTCTATCTATATAACTAAGGAACTAGGGGATCCAACACGTCTTGCCAGTTATAAGATCTATCTATATAACTAAGGAACTTTTAGGTGACTATTTACGAAGGAGAAACATTTCAGCATAGACCCCTGCAGAACGCCCTTTGCCAGATTGAATCCTCATACAGTATCTACCAAGTTCTTCTGTTGCTCACCAGCAAAACATACCATACGGTGGCCTCATGTGGTCAATTCCTCACTGTTTCCAGTCAGTGATATGGCCTCTTCTAGGCTCACATGAAATGCCTGGTAGGGTATCTGTGGTCTGTGTTCTGCTTCTCTCAGCGTGGCTGTGTGTCAGTGACTGTTATTCAGTGGCGGAGGAGGCAATGTGGACTTTCTACTATGATGTGTGATTTGTGTTATCATCCACAGCAGTTCATTACTTTCCCTTTTCCTCCAATTTATTTCAATTCAGATTTCATATCACAAAAACTGGCTCAGCGGGAGCCATCATTGTTCCACCGGGAGAACCAATCACCTCCTTGCAAACAATGCTCTTTCATCTAGCAGCTTAGTTTCCCCAAGCCTGCCTCTCACTCCCTCTGGAATGAAACTCTGGTCTGGGCACACCATTGTTACCTCATAGTAAATACAGCCACACATGTCGCGTTCAGACTCTCACGGTTCTGTGTGCAGTGTGTCTACGTGTGTGTGCAGTGTGTCCACGCGTGTGTGCAGTGTGTCCACGTGTGTGTGCAGTGTGTCCACGTGTGTGTGCAGTGTGTCTGTGCGTGCGCAGTGTGTGTGCAGTGTGTCTGTCTGTGCACGCAAAGGGGGGGATGAGATGGTGTGGTAGACAGTGAATATACATTTAATATAATCAGTTTAACCATTGAGGGGCACAATGCAGTGTTTTTGTGCTCAGCTTCGGCATCAGATGGGAATAATAGGCTTACAAGCTCTAAGCCCATGTCCAAATAGATTTAGGTCTACGCGCCAGGGCATTGGGGATCACTTAACACACCGCTCCCCTCAATCCAGACTACTTAAGCTCTTTATAAACACAAACATACAAATGAACGGGGAGCGAAAATGCATGGCTAACAATGCAGAAGTTTTGGTTGGGGTAACAAATAGAAATAAATAAGTTGGTCTCCTGTTGGATTTGTCTGCTTGGCGGGACTCCTGATCAGTCACAGCAGACCTCCCACTGTGGGAAGGGAGTTTTGTTCAAGGAAAAGATCTGGACTCAGTAATTGATATACAGTTTTAGAACACTAACACCAAGGCTCCTTGCCAGAGCCGGACGTTGGTATGAAACCTTCCGGATGCAGATAATCTTTTTCTACCCTTGTTTTCAGATGCGCCGTTTATTAAAAAAAAAAAAATCACACACAGAGCTACCTAATTAAATCATCAGTGTGATTTCCTCTTCACACAAGATGTCCATCTACAAAACAATTTCACCCACCATATTAGGGATCACTATGTGTTGCTGCCGTCACTGGAAAAATAAGCACAACCTAAAAGTAGTTATTTAGATTATCCTCCGTAGTGGAATTTAAAGATCGACTTTAAATGTGTCACGTTTTGTCAAGGGTGTGGGTGAAGACGGAACCAAACGCAGACATTTTCCTAAATAGTGATAATCTGTGTTTATTTGCAAAACAAAACCAAACTTACTTAACACGGTTTCAATTAAAGGTGCTGAAACAAAGCAGCAAGTAAAACATAACGCAAAAGCAAACGCAACCCCGCCCCCGACCATGACCATGACCATGATCATGACCCCGCCCCCGACCATGACCATGACGGACCATGACTCACTACTAATAACCTGTAGCGTATCCACAATGAACCACACCCAGTGACAGAAACAAGTGACATAAAAACACAAACACAAATGACCTACTGCAAACAGGTGCGCGTAATGTCTAAAGTGACCAAGGTGAGCTTCAAAATAAAAGTGCTTATTAGAATAGCACCACCTACCGGCACCATGCTACCCTGTACGTTACACGTTTCGACTTACAACACCTGGGCCTTGTTTCCTCAGTGCTTCTTGAGGCAAACACTTGGATTGCTTTGCATGTCTATGGCCACAATGCAATACATGCAATTCTATTTTTGGCTCGCATTCAAGCTGCAATTTACCTTAGTCCGAAAATCATGCCTACTTGGCTTAGCAACCGAGATCAGGCTGTAGGCAACAACTGCAAAACCGGTTGTTTAGCTATTTCCGTCTCTACACTTGCCGTTGACATTTACATTTTCTCCGTAGGATCTGACTTTTTCACCTTTTATAACCACTGTTTTTGATTGATTGCTTATGAAAAGCCAACTGACATTTACATTTACTCATGAGGAGTAGGTGTTTTTGACCCGCTGGTCATCCAAATGTTTTAATACCTTGATGAATGATTTGGAGTTAAAAGGTCATGCACTAAAAATATCCACACCACACAGTCAAAGGGGCCTGGCCACTCCTCTAAGCATGTACAAAGGGTTTATCCTAGCAACCGTTCTTTAAAATCTGATTGTTTGCACTTCAGGGTTTCAGACCGGTCTTCGGTACAATCACTATGTGACAACTGCTGATGTAAAAAGTTTTTTAGAAAACACATTTGATTGATTTGATTTGTCCTTTCCTTTTTTAGTCTTGCCTCTATTCCTCTAAACTCCTGTCCACTCATGGAACATTTCATCAGTCTACTCTCCAACGCTGTGTGTTTTCTCTGTGGAATCCTCATAAAGCCGTGAACAAAGTGTTGTCAGGATGATCAATAATGTTCGCCATGAGCGAGTCTCTTGTTTCCACATCGGGAATCGCTCTAACTACCAATTTTAATATGTAAACGTCAGCATCGATAGCTTTTTAATACAGAATCACTGGGGCTGCAGATCATCGCTACGGGAACCTAGCATCAATCACGTCTGGGCGAGAACAGGCGTGACAAATAGTTTAAGTCCCCGAATCAGCTGAGGCAGAATCTCTCTCTCTCTTCCAGAGTCATTACGGAATGTGGGAACTCAGTCAACTTCTGAGGAAAGGCAAATGGTGACCTAGAGTCAGAACCTTGGCTGGAATCTCAGTTGTCATGCTGCCAGTCTGGCGTATTGAAGCTATTGATTGCTACCCATCGTTGTCATGGCATGACTCTCTAACACAGCTATGTGACTGTTTGGCTTCACTGGGAGACACCAAGGCCACAAGGACACAAGGCCGGGAGAAAGGCTGGTGGAGGGTAAAAATAATGGTCAAATATTTCTGATCTCATGTTACAATAGACCTACATGTGATACAACAACTTGGAAAGACCAACTGACAAAGACACACAGCCGTGTCACGCCAGTATCTCACTTAGACCCATTAGATGATTTCTACTGTACCTTGTCCTGAGCTCTCGAAAATAGGGACAGACAATCAATTTACTCAACTCCCCTAACCCGATGGAACTAACACACGTCTAATCCAATCCATCCAGGACTAAATAGCCTAGAAGCACTACACGCCCTAGGCCTGTCTGAATATAAAGCAGCCTAAACGCCTCATCTTTCCCCATGCATTCAACATAGCCTGGAACATCAATCTCCCTGACAAGTATTTATGCACCAGGAAGTGTATTTTTGCCCAACACCGGCAAATTGAATACCTCAGGTTCAGTCTGGGTCAAGTTATTATCACTGAAAACAAAATGTATGCACAAACAACTAAACAATTACCATTTTTTTCTACTTTCTATTTTCTTTTATTCTTCCCTCTTCTTCAGCATGTGTTGTCTTTTTTGAGAATGAGGCCAAGTGTTCTGGCAACTAGTAAAATGTTGTAAACACAAAAACCAACAGAAATGCAGGCATACTGTCTTTTTTGCACACACACACACACATACACACACATGCACCTGCTTCAGGAAGAGTTGTTATATCAGAGTCCTTTTGCAGATGTAAAGAAACAGGACTAAAATGAAGAAAGTGTCTAACCTATTTGCAAGGTAAATGTAGCCTAGTTATAGGAAACCTGATAGAAAACCAATGCCACAGATGAAAGATGCCTGCTCTACATGAAGAGCATTTTTGTCTTTGTTGTGAAATAATAGTAAAGAGGAGTCTTTGTTCTAGGAGGCTTTTATTTTTACAAAAGGCAATGTCTCAGTCCTACTTTCATTAAGGTATGTCTGTCACTCAGCAGTGTTCAATAAAAAAAAAGAAAAAACATTTCCTGCTGAATATGTGACATGCTTTGAACTAATCAGGTAGCTGGATCCTTTTCAATTTGACTTTATTATCCTCCAAAGTCAGTTGTAAATGTGCAGTGTGCCTGTAATGGGGGCATGGAGATGGCAGCTGTGGTGTTGTTTTAGTACTGATACTTAGTACCAAACCAACATTAGAGCAAAGCTGAGTTTGAGTTACAATGAGGACCTTCAAGGATTAGGTACGATTCAAAAATACATAATGATACGATATACCCTTGTTCAGTCATGTTTTTTTTTTCTTTTCATTCGAGTGAATGCTGTGAGCTTGTATTCTCTGACTACTGCAGAATGGGGAAAATAAATCCCAAACTGTTGTTAAATTACAAAACAAAAATGGGGACTTAAAACAAAATATACAATGAAAATCTTAGGTCTAGGGCAAAGGTTACAAATTGGAGCTACATTTGGAACTAGGGTTATGGATTGTTGGATTTAGGGTTATGTATGATTGGAATTAAGGTTACAGATGGTTGGAATTAGGGTTATGTTAAGTTTATATACCAAGGATTTGGTATTAGGCCCAGGTTTAGTTAAAGAGTGTAATCTTTGGTCTCCACACATACATAGCTAAACAAAACATGTAAATATGTGTTTGGCATGAAGAGGATATTAGATATTGGCCCAATATCATGATCAGAGTGCAGAAGCTACAACAGCGGAATTCAAAATGATACAACTAAACTTCTATTTAGGTATCGTGTCTTAAGGAAAGGGTATATTTGAACTATGAACGAACTTCTCCACCCACCCTCTAATCAGTTGATCACAATTCCTACTTAGGGGATGAAGGCATTAGTGTGTGTTACCATGGAAATTAGTGTGTACTGTGTGTTTATGTGCTTGTGTGTGCATGCGTGGGTTTTCTAAGCGTATGTGAACGTGACTCTGTGTGTATTGTTTGTGGAACATGATGCGTTTGTGTGTAAACATACAGTATGTCAGCATTTCTGTGTTTGTGTGTATGTGTGTGTGTTGGGGGTAGCTGTAGCTGCCAATCAGTAAGGTACAGTAGGTCCAGAGGTCATGGACCTAAGCACAGCAGCAGATGGTGGATGGTTTGGGTTTAATTAATACTGTTCAGCAGGCTGAGAAGAATTATGGCTGTAAACGCTACCTCCTAGTGATCGCTCTTCAGCATTCATAAACCACCCTGGTAAAGACTTAACAAACCATTCTATGACAGCATTTACAAAGTTCCCGATTATAGAGCATTTATAGTCATGCCAATCAGAGAATTTATAAACACCCCCTTTAGAGCACATATAACCCTCCCTGTTAGAGCATGTACACCCATCCCTATTAGAGCATGTACAATATGTATAAACATCTTCATTAGAGCATGCATACCTCTCCCTATTAGAGCATTTATAAACATAACATTATAACATTTACAAACATCTTTATTAGAACATGTACAACCCACCCTGTTATAGCATTTACAAACATGCCTGTTTTAGCATTTATTAACATTGCCTATTAAATCATTTCAAAATGTCCAATTAGAAGAGTATATAAACATCCCTAATAGTAAATCTATAACACATACTATCAGATGTATGCATACACCCTGAACCCATACTATCAAATGTATGCTCACATTCTGAACCCACCCTCTCTTGACCCTCCCCTCTCAGCTTCCTTCCCTCACACACTTCCCCGCCTCACCCTGCCTCACACACTCAACCTCCGTCACACACTTCACATTCCCCCTCTTCAACCACCCTGCCTCCCACACTTCACACTCCCCCTCTCTGCCCTTCCTCACAAACTGCACCATCCCTCACACACTCCACCATCTCCTAACAATGTACCCATTCAGGAACACATTTACATGCTAATGGTCTAGGTAGCTCCACTGTTGTGTG
The DNA here is from genome assembly GCA_016801125.1 of Novumbra hubbsi. Classification (NCBI taxonomy): domain Eukaryota; kingdom Metazoa; phylum Chordata; class Actinopteri; order Esociformes; family Umbridae; genus Novumbra; species Novumbra hubbsi. The sequence continues at coordinate 1,730 of JACXGK010002113.1, read as the reverse complement.
TGTGTGTGTGTGTTTGAGAGAGTACATGCGCTGCGGGGGTGTCTCAGAACAACCAGGCCTGGGAATACAACAGCAGAAAAATATTTCAACAAAATGACGACCATAACGTTGCAGTAAAACTCAGAAGTATATTACAGCACAATAATGTTGCTTACAGGGAAAAAATGCCAAAACAGCATATATGGCCTTTATCGCTCTACGGGACTGAGCTGTGAGTTTCACTTTCAGGCACCCAGACAAATGATCCAGCACAGCCAAGAGGCTGGAATACGTTTGTTTCATTGAGACTGCAGACAGACAGACAGACGGACGGATGGAAAGTTGGATGGATGGACAGACAAAGCAACAGACGGACATGAGAAATACACAGACATAAAGGCAGTGACAGACATAGATGGAGTCCCCCCATTACAGTAATCGATCCCAATCCCTCAGGTCCTTGCATGGCTTCTACCATGTTTGTCAAGGCTGCCTAATGAAAGATGATCCTCCCTCCATTCAGTAATAAATACACACACACACACGCACAAACACACACACACACACACTGGTCTCCAAACACACAGTCACATACACGGTCCGCACGACATCCGCACGACATCTTGTCTGTACTTGACCTCACACGTGCACTCGACCGAGACACACTGCCTGCTCCTCGCTGCTCCTCGCTGCTCCTCGCTGCTCCCACCTCTACTTGTTGCCGTCGCCTCCCTCTGTAAAGATGCGCAAAGCTCTTCCCACAGTGGCTGGTAGACAGCTGGTAGAAGCCATGACCTATGACCTATGATCTGACAGTGCTGGACAGACGGTGTTGCTAGGCTCCCTACAGGAACTGTAGTTCCTATCTCCCCGCAGTCGTCCGGTAAATAAGCAACCACCGCCGATCATTTAGTTGTTACGGTACATGTCCACGCTGTGTGTCAGCATATATATTAGTATACATTTGTTGTTAACAAAGCACCTCACAAATTAGCATAAGATTTAATTGGACAGACAGACAGACAGAGGCCAGGACGGAGGAACCGAGGGAAGGGAGGGATAGCAGATGCTGGCTGATCTGCCCCCTCCCTGGGGCGACAGAGAGATTGGGCTCCATGGACATGGGATTAGTGTCATGTAAGACCGTCCTGCCTTCTGCTGCTCGGTTTTCTATCTACTCTCTCTTTACTCTCTATCCATCCTATCTCCCTCGGTTCTCTATCTACTCTCTTTACTCTCGCTCCCTATGTGGTCTTCACCTATCTCTGTGCCTCTCTGTAAGTTCTCTCTACTTTCTCCCACTTTCTCTTTACACTGTCTCGTTCTAGTCATTCCCTTCCCTCTCTGTCCACTCGCTTTCGCGGTAGACTTCCGCACTCTCTCAGTCAATTCTCTGTGTGTCCTTCTAATGGATATTTATGGCCTTGTGCATGTGTATATGTCTTTGTTCCTTTCCACTGTGTGTGTAAGTGTGTGTGGGTGGTCATCCACAGGTCTCAGTGTGTGTCACGGTCTTGTAGTGTGGCAGAACCATATGCAGACATTTTAGTAGAAAGAAAAGGTGAGTTTAATCCATAAACAGACAGAGACAAACTAACACGAACTGTACACGGAAAAAGTAAAGGTGCTGTATAAAAACACAGCAAACAGAACTAAAACTAAATACAAAGAACGTGTAGAGTATCCACTGAAATGGGAGTTAAACAGAGACAAACCGTGAGCTGTTGAGATACAAACACAAACAATAAACC
>JACXGK010002112.1:47221-58988 GCA_016801125.1 Novumbra hubbsi | reverse complement strand
AGGTGGGGACGTGACATTAAGTGTGGGGCTCGGGGTACTTTTAGGGCTCAGTAGGAATGGTAGGAATTAAAAAGAATCCCGGTCCAGATAATGATTGAACCTGGTTGCCTCTGCACAATGACAACCCGGAATTGGTATTAGATAGTCAAAAACAACTGCTGCACACCAGGTTTCTTTCCCCTTTCCTTTTTCCCTTCCTTTCCCTTCCTTTCCCAGAGGGCCCCAGTAGGCTCACAGAGCCATAAGTACAACGAAGGAATGTACACATGGCTGCACTGCATTTTCATCCCATTTTTACAACCATGAGAAAACCCAAGATGCAGGTCCCTCCCCCAACATCCTTTGGCATTTCTGGTAAAAGCGTGTCACAACTTCATTCTTCTGCTTCCTTTCCTACGAGCGAAAACCCAGTGGAAAGAGCAATTGAAGCGTTCAATGCGGACACAGTCAAATAAAGCAGCTGCTAAACTACTGGACAGTTCTCCATAAACAGACTGGATAATGTTCCTCGATATATTAAAGAACATTACATTTTACCAGTCGCTGGTTTTATTAGTTACATCCATCATTGACACTGTTACCATAGTGACTAGAAGCCTTAAAGTGGAACAGACACCATTTTAAGTGCTTTCAGATCAGGAGAAACAGGAAATAGTATATGAGAAACATATCGAATAACTATTTGACTGAAAAGTTTGCCTCTGTGATTGTGTGTTTTCAAGTCCCCTCATTCTTGCCAGATGTTCCTGCGTAAGAGGGAAAGCCTGGATCTTGTCATGGTCATTGGATCTGGTCTTGTAGGTTGCCAAATGTAAATTTACAGTTGAACATTCAGAGGAATTTTGTGAGAATTTTGTGATTGCCTTGGATTTACGATGTAGTACTTTGTTCGGAATTGTCCTGTAATATCCAGAAGCTCCCAGCTGGGTTGGCCCAACTCCTACCCACCTCCCTTCCCTTGGGAGGCCCAACTCATACCCACCTCCCTTCCCTAGGGAGGCCCACCTCCTACCCACCTCCCTTCCCTTGGGAGGCCCACTTCCTACCCACCTCCCTTCCCTTGGGAGTCCCACCTCCTACCCACCTCCCTTCCCTTGGGAGGCCCACCTCCTACCCACCTCCCTTCCCTTGGGAGGCCCACACCACGAGGCAATTCAAGAAACAAACTGCCACCACGTTAAAGGGGAGGTGTCTCTCCTCATTACAGTTTATAAGCATGGGAGTGGAAAAGCAGATATGTAGGGCTGGTATTGAAAAAATATAATGATTTCTAGGTCTAAATACTTATTTACACCTGATTATATTGTAAACATTAAAACTATCATATATACTAATATATATGCTAATATAAAATATATGTTAAGTCTGTGAAACTTTGTTTAAAGCGCGTTAACATAATAGAGTGATATGTGATAGTAATATTTTAGAGTCAGATGTGTGTGTGTGTGTGTGTGTGTGTGTGTCCCTGCTCGCTGGCTCCATCTGCTGGCGATCTTTTACATTGGTCTAGTTAGACAGAAAAACGTTTAATGTAATTAGAAACCTCTTTCCATTCTTTTGTGTTATCATGGTACCTTATGGGATTTCACTTTGCTCATGGATGCGGCATCATTGCACATTTGATGCGATTGGCTACTGGAGGGGCTAATCATCATCAAAACAAATGCTATTTCTAAACAGTGCTATTTCACTGTTTAGCTGGGGTTGCAACTCTGATTCTCCTTTCATTAAATCTCTTGGGACTGTTCCCTGAGGGAGGTCTGCTTTGGTTGTTTACTTTGTGTTGTTCTTCATTAAGACATCTTTACTCAAATTGTTGGCCAACCGAAGCAAGTTCTCAGCTGGGAAACATTTGATTTTAGATGGTACTTTTTTTGGATTACAGATTGGGTTTTTTTACCCCACTGATAAACACAAGATTTATGCAGAGCTTTTAAAACGATTGATTGGTGCACCATTTCTCCACTTTCAGTCTGATCACTCTGTAGCTCCTTCAAAGTTATTGTTGGCCTCTGTTGCTTTCCTTACAACTATTAAGGTTTTAGAGCTGAGTACTAAGTTACAGACTTCTTTAGCAGGGCCTGGGAAACATGAAGCATTTCTTAATTATTGATCTAACTGTGCTCAATCTAACTGTGAAATATCAAAATAATGTTTTAAAATAAAATAGCAAGATGTAATTTCAGTGTACCATTTGTAATATGTTGAGTCATCATTATATAATACCTTTGCATGGCACTTATGGCACAAATATTTGGTTGTTTTTTGTTTGCAAATGAATAAACTGGTGTTTACATTAACTCGTATTTCAAACATTTGAGCCATTTCAATATTATATAAAGTTGGACATTTTCTCATCCTTGTAGTGCTCACCTGTTTTAGAGTCCAGCCCGACACCTGCTGTCAGCACCACATTTCCTGTCCTGGGGTCCAACATGGGGGAGCCCACCTGGATTGGCTGGGACAGGTGGGTGAGCGGGCATACATGTACCCCACCTAGAGGGTACACCAGCCCAGTCTGAGGGTGGATGGTAACAGCCAAAATGGGAACCAGAAGACCTGTTTCTGGGTCACACATGGGTCCCCCTAGCAGCAGTCGTTGTCCAGGGCGGAGGCCCCTCAGCCGGGTGGTCACGGGCTGGGCTGAATATCGAGAAAGGGGGTAGGGCACGAACGGCAGCGGGGGCAAGTCCCATTTTCTCACGTCCCCTGATAACAAGAAGGAATAGCACACTGAAAACCCTTAGAAGGAATAGCACACTGAAAACACATAGAAGGAATAGCACACTGAAAACCCATAGAAGGAATAGCACACTGAAAACCCTTAGAAGGAATAGTACACTGAAAACACATAGAAGGAATAGCATACTGAAAACACATAGAAGGAATAGCACACTGAAAACACATAGAAGGAATAGTACACTGAAAACACATAGAAGGAATAGTACACTGAAAACACATAGAAGGAATAGCATACTGAAAACACATAGAAGGAATAGCACACTGAAAACACATAGAAGGAATAGTACACTGAAAACCCATAGAAGGAATAACACACTGAAAACCCATAGAAGGAATAGCATACTGAAAACCCATAGAAGGAATAGCATACTCAAAACACATAGTGTCAGTCATAACTTCTACGTTATTTAAGACAATAAGTCATCTTTCAGCTCATTTAAGAAGTCACATAATTGTCTTTTCGTAGCGGGAAAACCTTTACATTTTGGCTAGAATATGGTTTATACATGACCATGTTATTGTCCAATGTGCTCTTTTGCTCACATAATAAAAGCTAAATACTTACACATAGACTATAGCTAATGTTTTTTTTCATATTCACTCTATGCTGCTGTCCCAAGTAGAGTCACTTTTCAGTTAGTTCGATTCTGTTTCGGGTTTTATATTGTTTATTGTGTAGTGTTTTCTAAACGTGTATTCACATACAGCCATGTGAATATGTCACTGTTGTTACTTCGAGGGTACATGTTCTCCTTACGTAACATAGTTTGGCAACTGGGAACATCAGGGTTTGGCTTCACCAGCGGTACAATCTGCCAAACCTGTGTCCGGGACTCAGCCACTGTGACCACTCAGGGCTGTGACCACTCAGGGCTGTGACCACTCAGGGCTGTGACCACTCAGGGCTGTGACCACTCAGGGCTGTCGACTTGCCTGCACTCCAGTCTGCCGTGATGACGAGGGAGGAGCCGTTTGGGTCATAGCCCACGTTGCCCACTATGGGCAACAGCCGGACAGTCTGAGGGTGGATGAAGAAGTCGGGCGGCACGGGCACGCTGTGCCCGCTGGCGAGGAGCATGTGGCCGTGGGGCTTGGGCGTCACGAGACCTGTGGTGGTGTCGGTGTGTACCGCGTCGCAGGGGCGCACTGATCCGTCAGGAGCTGGAGGAAATCGGAAGACATCAGCAGCATTTCAGAAAATCCAACTCTCCAGGTCTCTTAAACAACCAGTGCCGTGGCTCGAATGTAGCCGGGTACACATTCAATCCTTCTTGGCTCGTTTAACAGGAACATTAAATGTTTCCACCACAAGGCGGTGTCGTTGGGCACGCTACACGTCAACCAAGACCGGTCACCCAAAGACCTACAGAGCTGTCTAAAGCCGGGGACACAAAGCATGCATTAAGCTATTTAGTCATTTTGCCTGTTGCAGTACGAACAACATTCTCACCCAAGATGTCCTCCTTGCTAAGGACAGAGCCGGTGTGGGGGCACAGTAGCTTGGCCCCCGTGGCTTCCCCCAGGACCCCCCAAGCCCCCTGGCGCTGGCATTCTCCTGACACCTGCTCTGCCATTTCAGATGCCAGTGACGTCACCCTCCGGACTACACTGCATTACAAGAGAGTGACCACAGGTTTTCCTCAACAGGTAAATGGTCAGGGACGAATCAACGGTGTGTCACAAAGCTCTCCGGACTAAACCAAGGGAGGGGACTTTTTGCGATCACTTAGTCTAGGCTGGTCCTGCAGATTTTATGCTGTATCAACAATTATCATTAGTTGATACATCACTGATTGTCTTATTTTGCAATGTTGTAGTGTAGGATACTGTAAAAACACCAAACATAATGCCCTGAATTCAAGCTCTACATCTGTGGTCAATGACAGTGTACCTCAATGACGGTGTATATCAATGACAGTGTACCTCAATGACAGTGTACCTCAATGACAGTGTACCTCAATGACGGTGTATATCAATGACAGTGTACCTCAATGACAGTGTACCTCAATGACAGTGTACCTCAATGACAGTGTACCTCAATGACAGTGTACCTCAATGACAGTGTACCTCAATGACAGTGTACCTCAATGACAGGGTAACTCAATGACAATGTAAATCAATGACAGTTTAACTCAATGATAGTGTAAATCAATGACAGTGTAAGTCAATGCCTGTGTAAACTTACAGTGTAACTCAGTGACAGTGTCAACCAATGACAGTGTAACTCAACAACTGTGTAACTTACTGACAGTGTAACTCAGTGACAGTGTAACTCAATGACATTGTAACTCTATGGCATTTTAACTCTATGTCACTGTAACATAACAAAACTGGCCAGTTTAAACAGTACTTTCCTTCTACACCTTGCAAGACAGGAATAGACACGAGACACTGATTCAAACGTAACTGTTGTGTGTGGTCGTCCCAGAGTAGGTGGTAAGGGTTATCTATGGCCTGGCCCAAGAGCCTCACACATTCTTTGAGTCGGGCCCCAAAGTCCTTGTGCACAGTCAGCTGGGCCCCCAGCTCCTTCCTCAGGACTGCTAGTTGGCGCTCCAGGAGATGCCTGAGCTGCTGAGCCAAGGACCTGCGCCTGACCACTTCCTGTTCCACCTGGCGATGGTAACGTGTTCAATTCAATCATACACGCTTTGCATTCATTGCACAATATTTATTTTTCATTGTCAAATTAAGTCACCAACTGGTCTTTTGTACCGTATAAAACCTTCAACTGTTTTCCCTGGATCTTAGAGCGGAACAATTACAGTATCTAAGCGTTTTTCCAGATCCACACATGAATGGCACTCTGACGGCAGAATTAAGCTGCTGGGAATGACCATTACAGTTCCCGATCCCGGTGAAAACCAGAGGGGGAAAAAAAGCGAGAGCTAAAATGGAAAGTCCACAAGTGAGGACGAGAAACCCTGAAGGATCTGCATGGATAAATGTGTGGGGGGGGGCACTTCCACTTGATTGGGCTTGAAGGGACTATTTCATGAACTTAATTTAGTACATTGGTAGAACCGTATTGAGACTCAGTTCGGGGCCACCCTCACCTGTCTCCGCAGCCTCTCGTAACCTTCCCTGGATCTCCCCACCTCACACCAGACAGGATGCAGCTGGAGCCCCTTCAGCTTACCCACCACCCCCTGATACAGGTCCTTCACCTGCAGACGTAAACGCACACAAACAGATACGGGAAGAGAAACATCCTGGTTATGTGTCCAACGGAGGGTTCACAAACACGGGAGGAGTCCACTCTCCCCGTGATTCCGTATTATCAGCTCCGCCCCCCCAAGGAGGCGGGGCAAGGGATTACTAGTTCTGGACGAGGGACGGGCCCGGTGATTGGGTCGCGTGTGGGGTCTTACAGCACGTGCGGACAAACACACCGTATAACTGCGTCATCGCTTCAAATGGATTGTAACTTTGCAAAGGGTCGCGTTAAACAGCAGTGGGTTTATGAGACGATGTTGGTAGAATGACTGCACAATGGAATCCAGATGGAGATAGCTAAATGCCGATATATGATATATGGCTACATATATGATATGTGTATCAACAACATTGTTGTTCCAGGCATGCGTGCGCTAGGTCATACCTCTCCCCTGAGTTGGCCCAGTTTAGCGGTAACTGACAAACTGTGACCCAGTAGGATGCTGTAGAATGTACTGGTGCTGAAGGCCTCCAGGTCCACTTGATGCTCGTAGTCCCAGAAGTCACCTGCAATGTAAACGGCCACACTCACATTGCAGAATTGCCACATGTTTTACGTGTAGCGCTTGTGGCTTGGTTGGAAATACAGTGTATCGGGTCCCTCTCACTGTAAACCCTGGGGTTTTCTAACTTGCTTAGGTTTACAGGCATAGCTAGGCTCTGGTAATACTAGTAGTAGTACTGTATGGCTGCTGTATAATAATCAGCTGGTGGTGGTGGAGTATTGTACCTTGGAGTATTGTACCTTGGAGTATTGTACCTTGGAGTATTGTATCTTAGAGAATTGTACCTTGGAGTATTGTACCTTGCTGTAGAGAGGCCTCTGTCATTTCAGCCTGGAGTTTCCTGTGGTGCTTCCTTAATGTGGTAACTGTGGAACCCTTGGAGGAGTAGTCATCCATGGGGTACTGGAGCTGGGACTGGCGGTACCGGGCCCTGTGCCACTCTTTCTCCGGCCAGCCGTACTCCCGAAACAAGATCTACACCTCGGAAAAAAAACTAATATTGGTGACATACTTGTTGCGTGTAGACGGGGCCTGACCGACACTCCACTAGAAGACAAAAGACATTCGGGCTAAAGTTGAGTGTGGTTGCCAACTGTGCACGGTGCGTGTGTGTGTGTGTGCGTGCGTGCGTGTGTGTGCGCGTGTCCAAACCCTGACGTGCTCTCACCAACAGGGTGACACACAGACCAACGATGACCACAGCGGCCAGTAGCAGCCCTCCTGTCACAAACCAATCAGGGCGCAGGAGCAGGTGCTGTCTCTTAGCGACGCCCATCCTGGTGAGGTGACTGGGGAGGGCTTGGAAGAAAGGCCCCTCCTCGTAGCATTGCACCCCAGCGGGCATCACACTCACGTACTGCAAGGCAAGACGGTGGCCATGCGTGCTCCACTTAGTAGCTTCATATTTTCGCACCTTATCCGTTTACATTTGAACTGACTTTATTTGTTTCAGTACGTTGGCCTTTTGCATTGCATTGATTTAGCGGATGCTCTTATACAGTGCCACTTACGGTTTAAACCTCTTACGACAGCTAAGAGGACAACCACTCTCCTAAATAATAGTAACTAGATTTTGCGCCAAGGAGTCGTTCTCAACAGTTCAAACAGTACTTAGGAAAATCAATAATAGTAGCTTTGTTTAGTTTCAAATCAGTGCGGGTGTTTATATAAAGAAACTGGTAAAGGAAAAAAACGAACTGTGCTAAAGTTCGCCGCGATTGCAACTTTCACCCAATTTCTATGATTACATTGGAACGTGTAATGGCCCTGATCGAGCCAACAGGCTAACAGGTTATCAGGGTTCTGCAGACCTCTGAGGGAAATGACCTTGATACCATATGCTTGTGTGGATTCCCACTGAGTTTCAAGGCGTACACCCCGGGTTGACTGAAGACCATGGAGAAGAGACCTGGGGGGATTCTGGAAAGGGTCATGTCCTCAGCCAGCCTCCTCAGAGGACCCCAGTCAAAGTCACTGTTGGTGTTATAGAGGTTCTCTCTGGAAGACAAGACAGAAAGCCCACAAAATAATTGTACGTAGTGAGAAGGATCAAGTGACATAGATAGATAGATATCGGATTTGCAAAGTATCCTGTCATATATGCAGAGTTTTGATTCATACCTGTAAACCAATTGTTACTTAACATCCGTCCAACGCAAATTAAACCCATTTGAAAATTACTGTTTCTAGAAAAGAGATCATAGCTGAATGGTCTTCTGAATTCCCAGTAGATATCCTTAGATGTTTTGGTTACTTCAGATAAAAATACTTCTTTATAGTAATATCTTTATATTTGTAATAGAATATCACTGTCCAAATGAAAAAAGTAAGTTGCTATTGGTTCTGTATTACAATATAAACTGTTTAAAATAAAATAAAAGAGTTATGGGCCAAACTCACAAAGAGTTATTTGGAAACTCCTGCTGTTTCCAGTTTAAAGCCTGATCGACTTACATGTCATACTTGGGGTAGAGTTGCCTGTTGACGGTAAACAGTACAGTGTCTCCCAGGCGTAGACATGCGATGGGATTCAGGACCCCAACAGAGCTCGAGTTCCTGCTTCCTCCCCAAACTGTGGCTCCTGGTGCAACAAAGCATCACAGAGGTAATCAATAAAAGAATAAAGAAAGAAAAAAAGTAATAGAAGAATAAGTTATTATATAATTGTGTCTGATTTAGGATGGCTAACCTGTTAATGTGTGACGACCTGGAAATAACTTCTGAATCTCCCCAGGGATGGCATTGAGGAGACCAAGGAAGCCAGCGTCTTTCCAAACGCAGTAGAAACACACACACACACCAAAACACACACACACGCACAAACACAAACACGCACACATTGCAAGGGCCTGTTGATATTGTTTAGGTGCCATAAGATCCCAACATTCCATACATTAGTACACATATAATTGTTTTACTTCATTCAATGTATTTTTTTAAATCAGTTGCAGGACTGGTCAAGATTGGGCTTTTTAATAAGGGACTGCACCACCGCATGTATAAAACATGACAGAGCCATTGATGAGGCAGATATCAATTATGGACTATATCCTGGGACCAATTGTGTCCAGCACGTCTTTATAAATACATGAGGGAACTGTATCCTGGGCCAGTTAGTGGGCTTCACACATGAGAAGATGTCTGTCACCTGAGAGAGACCGGATCAAACTGGTTGAGAAGAGCAGAAGGGGGGGGGGGGATTGCCAGTCTGGAGTGCCAGTGTTTGAAGACATCGCCAGTGTCCACATGGTTTATATGGTTGTATAGTAAGCTGCTGTGGTACTACTTTGGATGGTAATCAGGTCCTGTCTCTGACAGTGTTGTATTGGCGTAGGCAATACAGTGGTCTTTTGTGGCCCACCCTACCTACACCAAGGTTGTGGGTTTGAATCCCACCGAGGTCATGTACAAATGTAGGGCCTAAAGGTGTTGATTTTGTACTTTTCAATCTGAACATGGTAGGCAAAACAATGTAAAGACAGAAGAAAATCTTAGCAAAAGTTATTCATGTACTTTGTTTAAACATAATTTATTTCAATGTGAAACATGTCTTGCTAGATATTCTTTTGTAATCAGTCATCGTATTTATAGTTTTTATTTTGATGAACTGGGGGTTTTTTAATTTTTATTTTGATGAAGGATGGTTAAATATTATCACATACTTGTTTGAATAGTACATTCTATCTAAGTCTAAGTATGTCTTATATTTACCATCCATCTATTTCTATACGTGTATGTCTATCTATCCATGTCTATCCCTGGTTATGTATGTCTATGATCTATCAGCTATCTATGCCTATCCATGTCTGTGTATGTCTATCTATGTCTAAGTATGTCTTATATTTACCATCCATCTATTTCTATCCCTGTGTATGTCTATCTATCTATGACTATCCCTGTCTAATGTATGTCTGTGATCTACCCTCTATCTATGTCTATGTATATCGATCCATGTCTATGTATGTCTATCCATGTCAATGTATGTCTATCCATGCCTATGGATGTCTGTGATCTACCATTTATGTATATCCAGCTATGTCTATGTATATCGATCCATGTCTATGTATGTCTATCCATGTCAATGTATGTCTATCCATGCCTATGGATGTCTGTGATCTACCATTTATGTATATCCAGCTATGTCTATGTATATCGATCCATGTCTATGTATGTCTATCTATGTCAATGTATGTCTATCCATGCCTATGTATGTTTGTGTCCATCATCTGACTTTCAATGACGACTGACAGTATACTGGGGGCTCACCAGTTGTCTGCACTGTGTACACTGGAAGGGACATGTCCCGTTGGTGGGCGTCACACTGCAAGTCCCCCTGGGAGTCCCAGCGTTTGAACACTCCGTCCGGCAGCACGACTCCTGAGATGATTACCTGTTAGAGGAAACACCGGGGCTCACAGCTGGGTTAGAGTGTTCCTCAGCTGTCTCAGGATCTCCCTCAGTCAGACCGGGGTACGTGACGTCTACGTTTATTCAGGACATTGTCTGAGATTACATCCTTATTAGTTGCACTCCACATTTCACTTTAGGGTAGATGGTGCATATTTAGGGATCAAGTGTTGTTAAGGTGCTGTTGACCTAGACTGGGTCGCTTGTGTCTGTGCTCGGCTGTGCTTGGGTGTGTGTGTGTGTGTGTGTGTGTGCGTGCGTGCGTGTGTGAGGTTGGCTTGGCATCTTGTATGTGAGCGTGTGCAAGCTGAGCGTGTGCCTGCTGTACTTTCCGACAAGTGCTAAAATCGTCTGACCTGTCCGGCTCACCTGGCCTTCAGAGTTGCTGTACACCAGCTGTAGGCCTCCAGCAGCACACGTTAAACGCAGCGCCTGCGTGTGTCTGCTCCTGCACAAGGCCCCACACACAGCTCTCTCCGGGGGCTCCCGGCACAGACACAGGCCCAGAGAGCCATCAAAGCCCTGGTAGTCCTCCGGAGACCGGCACACCTGGGGGAGGGAACACATTGGATGGGTTGATTTATGGATAGGGATCAGTTCTCATTGGGGATCAGAGAGGTATGAAGCTACATTCACATGTAGGTGAAAGGAGAAGAACTGGACTGATTGTCTTGTTTTTGAATGCATGTCACATTGAAAACAACTGTGTTGTTCTAACCTGCTGGGTACAGTACTGTGTTGTTCTAACCTGCTGGGTACAGTACTGTGTTGTTCTAACCCGCTGGGTACAGTACTGTGTAGTTCTAACCCGCTGGGTACAGTACTGTGTTGTTCTAACCCGTTGGGTACAGTACTGTGTTGTTCTAACCTGCTGGGTACAGTACTGTGTTGTTCTAACCTGCTGGGAACAGTACTGTGTTGTTGCTGTGGTACCCGCTGGGTACAGTACTGTGTTGTTGCTGTGGTACCCGCTGGGTGCAGCACTGTGTGTTCTAACCTGCTGGGTACAGTACTGTGTTGTTCTAACCTGCTGGGTACAGTACTGTGTTGTTGCTGTGGTACCCGCTGGGTACAGTACTGTGTTGTTCTAACCTGCTGGGTACAGTACTGTGTTGCTCTAACCTGCTGGGTATAGTACTGTGTTGTTCTAACCCGCTGGGTACAGTACTGTGTTGTTCTAACCTGCTGGGTACAGTACTGTGTGGTTCTAATCTGCTGGGTACAGTACTGTGTTGTTGCTGTGGTACCCGCTGGGTACAGTACTGTGTTGTTGCTGTGGTACCTGCTGGGTACAGCACTGTGTGTTCTAACCTGCTGGGTACAGTACTGTGTTGTTGCTGTGGTACCCGCTGGGTACAGTACTGTGTTGTTCTAACCTGCTGGGTACAGTACTGTGT
>JACXGK010002112.1:13008-47121 GCA_016801125.1 Novumbra hubbsi | reverse complement strand
TGTTCTAACCTGCTGGGTACAGTCCTGTGTTGTTCTAACCTGCTGGGTACAGTACTGTGTTGTTCTAACCTGCTGGGTACAGTACTGTGCCCACTGCTGCCTGTCCAGACAGACTCCATGTTGTGTCCTCGCTCTTCCATCTTTGCAGATGTCATAGACACTTTGCAAACAGGTGTCCCCTTGACCCATGACCTGGTAACCTAGCGCACAGGTGCACTGCCCGTCGCTTGCCTAGATTAGGGCACACACACACACACGCACACACAATTAGACATTACAATACCTTTCAGTTCGACACCCAATCTCAATGCCTAGAAGTCATTCAGTGTATCTGGTACTGTTTCCCTTCTGAACGTGAGCTGCTGAGAAAGGGAGGTTTCAAAGGTTCAACAGTCATTTGTTGACCTGTATGTCTGGAAACTAGACTCCCGCTGTGTTGAAACTTGATATGAAGCGTTCTGAGCCGCTGGCTACAGATTGTACCCATGGAGCAAGTGGATATATTGTGTTTACTGTTCTTCCATTCAACCTGGGTGGAAGATACCATAGGGCACTGTCAAGACGGAGCCACTGATACACTTTATTAAACATAAAAGAAGGGTGACCCTAAGAGCACGTATGCATATACACACGCGCACACAAACGCACACACACGCACACAGACACACTCTAAATATACACGCCTGAAACAAGCCCCACCTGGAAGACCAGTCCTTCCCCCAAACAGACACATCTGTCCTGGCCTGTTAGCGGTTGCTGTGCCCAGGTCCCACAGGGCAGGCTGGAGGGCAGTGCCCGACGCGGGCAATAGTGGTTTGGAGGGCAGCTCAGACAGCCGTGGATGGATGTAGCACCGGCGGACGGCCCAAATGTACCCCTGGGACAAGGCACCGGTGTGGGACTCCCCTCAGGACAGTAGTACCCTGTTTCACCCCCGAGGCACCAGACCACCATGGGTGTGATTGTGAGGTGAGAAAGTGACACAACTCCGCCCAGAGTTAGAACACCAAAGCGGCATACGTCTCAATAATTCTCCTCAACACCCAGGTACACGTCCATGACAGCATGCAGGGAAACACAGGCACCCTACCTTGCTCACAAAGCGGCACCCCCCCGGTACCGGTCCACTGGGTCGTGTCGTGGCCACGAGCTTCGTGTTTCTTCTCAATAGAGTGCCGGCCCCAAAGCAGCAGGGTAAGGCCCCAGTAGTGGCCTGGCGTCCCAAGCACCATCATCCTAGTCTCCCCAGTCCGGCTCCCACCGTCCCAGTTACTGCTGTCCCAGTTGATGTGGGCCAGTTGATGTGGGCCAGTTGGAGACAGGAGACCAGCACTTTCTCTGGGTCTGCTGAATCATTGATGGGGCTTGAGGGGTGAGGAAACACGAGAGGCTGGGGGGTTGAAAGTATCCGTCCGATGCATCCAGGTCCCATTACAAGCTTCACGTCAGTCTCATCATGGAACTGATTATTCAAGCGATTGTGATTTGGCTCTCGGCGCGATTGTGGCAACTTTTACTTCATGGTTTATTGCAATTCTCCAAAAGTTCAGGGAATTTACTATTTATTTGCACTGTACTGTTTTGCAGTGAGTTTTAGTTTGACGTTTTTCCAGGTCAAACATTGGTTTGGTGACCGATGAACGCTGTGTGTTTTCCTGCTTATCCTGTCGCATCAAACTTTGTTCTGTGTACTGAAATGCTGCCAGTTTGTATTCAATATCCAAGATAACACCTCACCCTTTGCTTCCTCATCAAACTAAGAAAGAAAACAGTCCTTTCCAGGACTTTATCTGATAGTCCACATAGCCTACGCATTTGTGAACACGCGCATGCAAAAATCAATAATACTTACCCCACAAAAAAGAATGAAAACAAACTGAGGCTCAAATACAGGACAGCAGTCATTTGTTAAATCAAAGTATATTATGGAAGGGTGTTTGCGTTAAATGTGTAATGTGCGTTAGGTTTATTGTCTGTAATATGTTTTATGTATGTTATGTGTGTTGTTTGTTTTATGTGTGTTGTGTGCAATGTGTTTTACTTGGGTTGCGTGTGGGTTTTGACCTTTATGTGTGTAACGTGTTTTTTGTTGTGTGTGTAGAGTGTTATGTGTGCATCAGTGTCGATGGATATGTGTATAAGGGTGTGTCTGCCTGTTCATAAACTTGACTCACTGCGTCCCTGGGATGTGTCAGGACCTTTGCAGTTTGATCAGATGTCAATAGTCTCATTGTCTTAGTCAAAAGAATGTTGAACTGCTTTAAAAGACATTCAGCATACAAAGCCTTCATAATGCCTTGATAAGCACAACAAGTGTGTTGAAATGCATGCATATAACTGTATTACATGCTTAATACGTGCTCACGAACGTGTAATAACAATGTAACATAGTCACCAGTGCCAAATGTGATACTTTGCCATCTCACATGTAATCAGACATCATCCCAGACAGGTTTCTGAAGGCACGAGGACTGATACAAGTGTCAGGTCTTCCTTTCTTAATCAGTTTGTTTCAGTTATTGGCAGAGGTTTATACTGCAGACGCGTTGGGATTGACTAGTGTGATGTATCTTACATAGCTCAACTCTCTATTTGTTTGTCCGATATGAAGGTGAGCTGAGGTAAAGGAGGGATTTGCCAAAGAGGTACTTGTCTTGAGCATGCTGCTCCTTGTCTGGAATTGTCCAATATCTAGTTTATCGAGGTAACTATGAGTGGCAAGCCTGTGAATTACATCGCCTAAGTTCAGTTACGTAGGATAATCATTTTTGCAGCTTGGGTGAAGGGTTCTTTATTGTGAAATAGGAAACCGCATGACAACAGGTCCTGAGATGTTATACAATGTACACCGTTGGTTACATTTTCTTCAAACCAGACTATCACATTTTTGACACCCCAAAGGTTGGTGATTCTATTGATTAGGATGAGGTGATAAGACAGTTTGCTATTGACTTTAGCCAAGTCAATAACAAATCCATACACAGTACTGCAAGTTGTCTATAGCAGATATGGTGTTATTAGGGAACTATGCAGTCTCTCAATTGCCCTCAACAAGTCAAAATAAAGCTGTTAAAAAGAGCCCTGTTCTCTATTGGATGATTTGCTTGCTCCTGAAAAATTGAGAAAACGTTAAAATGCCCAAAAACATTTTGACGACACAACACCATGTCATAATCACTAATGAATATCTCTAATATATTTTCCCTTCATTTTTACTTAATTCGCTATTTGTGCAAAGTTAACAAAGGAAATGTTTTATTGCAATACTATAGATCATGTTTTTTGTGTAATTAGGGCTACCTATATAGGTCCTAAAACTCCATATCAAATATTTATGAAATATGTCAACTCAGTGCAAATCCCAATTTCAAGGAAAAAGGAGAGCAAAGACTTCTAAGAGTTCAGGAATGTGTTTTTGTCATTCTGAATTGTTACTGAAAATAATTAACTTTGTGTACCTAAAACAGCCTACACATATTTCACCACAGAATCATTGGACTATGTCCCGTCAATGACGACAAGCAGGTTACCTAAGGGAGTTGTGGCGACCTTTCGCATACATGTGGAGTTGTTTTAGATACTCTTTTTTTTTTTTAAATAACTAAAAATAATAATTTTGGAGCCCTTCCTAACAGAACCAGGCATGAACTCTCAGGTAAACGAAGCAGCCAAAAAACTAAACATCTGTGATTTCACATATGCTACTGCATGGAAATAAAATAAGTTAGCAGTCTGATTAACCGCAAGCTACCAACCGCAGCTGCATACACCCTAGCCAACTGGGCTCTCAGTCTCTCTGGCCTGGGTAAACAAAGCTTTAGCCCGTATTTACAGCCCACATGTGAGAAAATGTTTTTTCTAATTTGATTTATATTCAATGTCATGTTGCATCTGTGTGTAGGACTCCCCTTAGTCTGTTTTAAAAATAGAATTTATATGAATATTCAGTATGAGTCAGTTTTTTTCAGCCTCCCTAAGGCCAAGGTTTATTTAACCACTTGACCAAAGCAAAATATTAGCCGGTTTTACCACAAGGTTTGTCAAGAAGGAAAATCGATATTAAAGCTGTAATTGTAATTATAGTTATTATAATTAATTATTTGTATTATTGGCCTATATTATTTCCACAAGAAAATGTTAAATCACCGTACACCAGCAACGTGGTCTTAATCATGGTTCTGTCCGGAGGTCGAGTCGGGGAGGTTCTGTACTCCAGCAACGTGGTTTTAATCATGGTTCTGTCCGGAGGTCGAGTCGGGGAGGTTCTATACTCCAGCAACGTGGTCTTGCAGTTGATGGAAGTGGGAGGAGGAGTGAAGTGACTGTGGAGAGCATGGGATGGATGAACACCAGGTGGGATGTAGCATTCTGGATGAGTAGGGTGGGACCAGGTGGGATGAAACATTCTGGATGAGTAGGGTGGGACCAGGTGGGATGCAGCATTCTAGATGAGTAGGGTGGGACCAGGTGGGATGCAGCATTCTAGATGAGTAGGGTGGGACCAGGTGGGATGCAGCATTCTAGATGAGTAGGGTGGGACCAGGTGGAATGCAGCATTCTAGATGAGTAGGGTGGGACCAGGTGGAATGCAGCATTCTGGATGAGTAGGGTGGGACCAGGTGGGATGTAGCATTCTGGATGAGTAGGGTGGGACCAGGTGGGATGCAGCATTCTAGATGAGTAGGGTGGGACCAGGTGGGATGTAGCATTCTGGATGAGTAGGGTGGGACCAGGTGGGATGTAGCATTCTGGATGAGTAGGGTGGGACCAGGTGGGATGCAACATTCTAGATGAGTAGGGTGGGACCAGGTGGAATGCAGCATTCTGGATGAGTAGGGTGGGACCAGGTGGGATGTAGCATTCTGGATGAGTAGGGTAGCCGAGCCCACTGGGAATTTCAGCAATTTAGACAGGAAATATCAATCAGTCCACATTGCCTGCTACTTGACATTCAAATACACACCTCTGAGTTAGCCTCTGAGTTAGCCTCTGAGTTAGCCTGTGTTGAATGTTTGCCACCCGGAAATTATAACAGGATTTGCCTTTGATCCATCTCACATTTTTTATGGATGTGCTAGCTTCTGTTGTTCAGTAGGAAACACTTATTTGTTAAATTAAAATACATTTTGGGGAATATATATTGTACTGTATTATTTCACTGTTACTGCGGCTGTACCTTTTTATGCATTAAATTACAAAACATGTTTTCTTTTTAAGGAAAATGTTCCACTTAAAACCCTTAACAACATAAGTGGAGCTGACCAGATATAACAGTTTTTGGAAGAATTGTTTGTCTTTTTGAATCTTTGTAAGGAAAGGATTATTTGGAAGGCAAACGATGCGCTACATAGAATCATATATAGCATTTCCCAGCATGCTTTATGCATGGGTCAATTTATAGTAATTTGTTTTAAAAAGAAAACATGTTTTGTAATTGTCCTTCCCCAAATAACCCTTTTGGAATTTATTTTCTAAAACTGCATAATCATCCAGAGAAGTGGAATGTTTTTATGGTATGAAATAATTTCTGATAACCTGAAAAAGAATCTTTGAAAGAACAAATGTTGGTTTTCTGGGTACAATGGATTTCCTGCCAGAAATAATAACACTAGTCTGTGAATGTAGCACAGCGCCTCCACCCTCCACCCACAATGACCTTCAACATTCCCTTGGGGTATTCCAGAAAGGATTAGAGTACTAGCCAGATAGAATCCTTCAACCAAGTGCAGTCCCACCCTGATAATAGATAATAACATTATTTTAAGGGTGGGAAACGGTGATGTTTCTTTGACATTGTCTTAAAGCAGTAGTTGTAAAACAAAATCAATTTGTAAATTAAGACCTTTATCCAGAATAAACTTTTTTTTTGCCAAGCTAACCAGTTGATCACTTCCATCTCCAGAATCCCTTTTCCATACGTGAAAGCATTTCCTGAATAAAATGGCGGGTAAGATTAAAAATGTTATAGAGAAAGACACTTAGACACTCCCTAGTGCATCAGTAGCATCCCATTGAATGTTACAGTTTGTTTTCTAACCTAAATCATAGCACCCCATGAAGCACTAACGTGCCAAATTGGGGGCGCACTACCTGGGTTGGGAACCCCTGCTTTCAAGGAATAAAGCAAAGCTGGGATTGGTGGTCTGTGGAAGTTCTGGTGCGCTGTTCCTTATCTACATGACCCTCCACGCGTCATGTGTTGACACACGCAGAGTTAAGGACAGCCTCTGATAACGAACCGTCCCTTTATAAGAAGGGCCTTGATAACACATCATTCAAGCCAGGCCCAAGCCCAACAAACTTACTTAGCGATCTACACCTTTTCTGTCTATTTAGTGGGAATATCGCTGTGGACAATCGAATACGCTTTCTTATTTCTCCTCAGACGCGAAAGAACATGCTCCTCAAAGTAGCGATCTTTGCCCTGTCATTGTTGATGATCTCCGGTTAGTGGGCATTCTCTCCTATCAAGTAGAAACACCATTGTTAAATGACATGGAGCTCATCTTATCAGTTATGTATTTGAGAGAATGCCATTATTTAAAAAATTCTGGAAAATATTGTTGCATTTGTTAACGGTGTTTATTCATCTGATCTTCTGTTGTAGCACACCCAGTCTACCGCACCAACAGAGAAGCATCACAGACCACACTGGACCTGACAAAAAATGAGGTCCACGAGAAAACCGACATCAGCAAGAACGCTGAGTAAGTCCTCGACCACTGTGACAGTCAACAACCCCGTCCTCATAAAAACAAAAAGCCTGGTAACTGTCTCACAAGAACCGTGTTGGCCTCAAAACCCATGTGCAAATGTAGTTTAAGTGAGCGTCTTTTTGTTGACAGTGGGATTTGGAAGAGCCACGTGAAGAACACCGACCTTTACACCCGGGACAGCCCCAACCCCATGGGGAGCGACACCCAGCATAAGCTGACCCGGGAGTCCGAAAGGCTCCATGCCCGACTCCGCCAGGAGCTCACTGAGTTGAGGGAAAGGCTCTCCCCGTATCCGGCCCGCCCAGAGTCCAGCGAGTCCATCCTGGCCCACATGGGAGAGCGCCTGGCCCCCCTCGCCAAGCAGCTCCAGAGCGCCATGAGCGACCACGGCCAAGAGCTGTGTGGTCACCTCAGACTCTACCTCCAGGGGTTGGAGGCGGCTGTGGTGCACGGCGCGTCTGAAGCCACTCCGTACCCGGAGGCTGCGAAGCGGATCGGCCGGACTCTGGACGAGAGCGGTGCCAGAACGACATCACTCATCCAGGACTTCAAAACCAAGACGGCCAATGCGATGGAGGAGTTTGCGGGCACAGACGAGGGGATCCCCTGGCAGGATGTGAACGTTCGGCTGGAGCAGGAGGTGCAGGCGTTAAGTCTGGAGGTCCAAGGCAGGGTGGGGGCGCTAAAGGCACAGTTGTCTAGTCTCCTACTGGTCCCACAGCCTGTTCAGGCCGAGGTGTCCACCAGCGTGGAGCGGTTCTGCCAGAGTTCGGCCTTACAGGACCAGATGTTCCACGCCAGAATTAAAGAGCACCTTCTTGGACAGGGGTCCCAGGCTCAGAGCCAAAGTGAGTCACCTACCCTAGAACCCCTGGGCTTATTGGAGGAGGACTTCTCCGCCAAACTGAGTGCGGTCCTCCAGGACATCTTGCAAACTGTGCAGTGAAAGCAAAACAGTGCACTTATCTCAGCAGAAAGAGAGAAGGAGAAATGGAACATTTGTTTTTGCTCTTAGTACTTGTATACAGTATTTTGAGTCCTTTCAAGTTGTACATACTGTTCAGTTAGTAATCCATGTATATTTATGAGGTTTTCATTGTTGTGTGTATTTCATGGGGATGATGATTGGAAGGCAGGATATTTCAATTGTAAATAAAGGAGCTTGTGCCCAGTTTTACATAATGTAAATCACATGTTTTTTTTACCACCGGTTGATGTGAAAATATTTTACTCTATTATAAAGAATACATACTCTATTACACAGAACACGAAATTCATCCTAACCTTTTGTTTATAGTACAAAGCTGGAGGAGAAGCCAAACACATGAGGAAGAACCAGAAAACTCACCATTCTTAGGTTAGGCATTCATCTTAGCTGTCAATTTTATTGAGTAGAATATCAAAATTCAGTACCAAAAACCTATATTATATAATGACAGTTTAGAAAAAGCTATCCTATACAAATGTAAATAAATTGAATGTTATTCATGAAGCTGTTTTCACATACATCCAGTCTAACAGCAATATAGTATGTCAATGGACTAACAAGCAGTGCGACTTTAAGATTTGAAGTCAGAAGAAACTTAATAAATTCCCATATTCCAGAAAATACATAACAATATAATGACACATTGGCATTGCCTCATCTTATACAGTATAAATGAACTATATATATATAAACTATAGGAAAAGTATTTTGGTTAACACAAAATGTTCAATATTGTGTTATTGGGCATTTAATAGTCCTCCGTACCTAGCAAATGATAAAGTACATCAGGGATATACAAACTTCATCTAAAATATAACGAGGATGAGACACCAGGATGTCAACTTAATTTCACAAAAGATCCCCATCAAGGTCTTTCTGATCCGTGTGTATTTTTGGGCTACAAAAAACATTGATTGATCATGAGACGTCTCAAACACCCTATCAGGGAGATCCGATTGGACGGCTCCACGGTGAACCGGTAGATTGCCGAGAAGTCATTGGCCGAGACACCCGCCAGTCAAAAGCAAGGAGCTGACTAGTACCAGGTGGCTGCGGTGCTGAAGACTATTCCCAGCAGCAGTCCTGTGTGGGTAACCCCGCCCCCTCCCGTCTCCAGGCCTCCATTGGCTGCGCCACACAGGGGGAGAACAGAGCATGGTTTGGGGCTACTTAACGTTACATCCTCCCTACTAGACACGCGAAGGTCCCCTGGGCAATGCAAGGACAGCCTTTCACCAGCCAGCTGTGCAACACCCTGGGACGGAACCACGGCTCTACGATCGAGTGCCTTAGGCTGATTCGCCAGAAAGGAGGCTACCAATCGCCCGTTTCGTTTTTTTGCTAAAATATTCATGCTACTTACCATATGGCAACGCATCTGGTGTTCTCTCTGTACGAAAAAACAAACATCGGATAATTCATTGAAATGGGACCTGAGCAGGCGTGGTACTGACTACAATTGGCTGTCATACTCCTAATAGCTGAATGTGTCAGAATGTAACCAAAACTAGTTTAAATGACTCCATGGTTACCTTCTCTACCAGAATAGAGAGGTCCCAGTGAAACAGTGGCGGTGTCTGCTGGTCCTGATCCAAGAGGCTCCAGAGATCTTTTCCTGCGTTTGTTAGGGCAACTCTGTGGGAAAGGCAAACCAGGCGTTTAGCAGGAAATATGATAGATTGCCGAACACACAACATTCAAAGTCAACATGGTATTATGGGTTATATTCATCTCTTAGGAAGAAGGTCAGAGAGGTGATCCACTTACTCCGAGAATTTCGAGACACTTGCTGGACTCGCACATTCTGAGGATGCAGTGCAGGTAGATACTAGACTTGTCCAGGTTTTTGTGCGCTAGGAAGCGGAAGGCTTCAAAAGAGAATCTGGATGTCTTGGAAACTCCATTCATTATGACGGACACCCGTGGATTCACAGTGCATCTGTGCAGGAGTGCCATGAAAATACACTTTGGGAATTAGCAGATATGAATTACATTCAGAATATTGAACTGAAATACACAATATATCCAACTTTAAATAATTTGTTTGTACAGTATATTTTTGAGGAGTTGTTTGCTGTCTATTTTCGCTATTACATCATGGGGTTGTTAAAATACAGATATGTTGAAATCTATTGACTTGATTGTTTCCTTTTAGACTAATTATCATAACCATACTCTAATAACTAGTATCATGAGATGTTTATGTAACCATATTAATAACATTTTAGTGAATCTTTTTACCCAAAATATCAGTCAAATGTGTAGTATACACATTCCCAAACAATGGTAGCATTTGGCCAAAGAAACACATTGATAAACATCTAAAATCCATGAAAAAATCTGATACTCATCAATCATTTGAACATAGATTTGCTATTTTGGAAATAAACAATTTAATGTATCATCAATATTTTAAAACAATAATAAAAGGTATGGATTCAATCGTACCCTGTGAAGAAGTTTAACACCTCATTGTCCGTCAAGTTGTACATAGACGGGGTTGCAAAGCAGTGGTCAAGTAACACATTTAAACTGTTTCAGGGGAGGAAAGTTAAAGAGAGGCGAGGAAAAATATCAATTTTATGTGAATGCCATTCAAAATAATGGATACAAATTACAAACACAAATATGAAAATGTATACATGACAAAATAAAGTGCATGACATGTCAGCATACTTCTGTGTGAGGTTGGTGGCCTTGATCTCCACATAGATCTTGGTACGCAATCCAAGTCCAGCCGGAGGTACTACCAATGGGTTGGTGTAACCAGAATCCTGCTCAGCAGTTGTTTGAGAAGTGCGTTTAATGTATTTAAGACATCAATTCTCCAATGCCATCCCATTACGGAAGAGTGGGGGGCTTTAAATGTTGTACACATAATAAACATATAATGACATTGTAATATTGTCCGTGTATTGAAGACATTATCTGTGGTTCACACAACCATGACTAGTCAGGGGGGCTTTATTTGAGACATTATCTATGGTTCACACAACCCTGGATAGTCAGGGGTGCTTTATTTGAGACATTATCTGTGGTTCACACAACCCTGACTAGTCAGGGGTGCTTTATTTGAGACATTATCTACACTTCACACAACCCTGGATAGCCAGGGGTGCTTTAATGCCCTTCAGGAATGGAATGCACTCACGTTAAAAACATTCATACTCAATGTGTTGATGAACGTCCCGTTGTTCCCGTTCGTAGCCACCGCCACTGACGACCTGAGACCCAGTGTGGGAAAGAGTTTGACGGGAAAGAGAACAGGTCATAGTTCATTTCCAAATGGCGTGGTAACAATCCCAGTGGGATCAAAACATTGAATTATCACGTGTCTTAAATCGCGCTGAGGCATTCATTTGTTACCAGAGTTTATTTGTTCATTTGTGATGGGAAAATGTTCCCTACGAAATTGTCTCAAACCAAACGGATCAAAGAGATCTCACCCCAACACGGTCAGAGAGATCTCACCCCGCCTCGGCCAGAGAGATCTCACCACAACATGACCAGAGATCTCTCTACAACTCGGCCAGAAAGATCTCACCCCAACACGGTCAGAGAGATCTCACCCCAACTCGGCCAGAGAGATCTCACCCCAACTCGGCCAGAGAGATCTCACCCCAACTCGGCCAGAGAGATCTCACCACAACACAACCACAGGCAGATCACCACAACAGGGTCAGAGAGATCTCACCACAACACGACCAGAGAGATCTCACTACAACACAACCAGAGAGATCTCATCACAACACAACTACAGGCAGATCACCACAACACGACCAGAGAGATCTCACCACAACACAACCAGAGAGTTCTCACCACAACACAACCACAGGCAGATCACCATACCACGACCAGAGAGATTTCACCACAACACGACCAGAGAGATCTCACCACAACACAACCAAGAACTTGAGGCCAGGCCAGAGGCACCTCAATCTCTCAGTTCCTGGCGTCCCGACAAAGACAGAATCTACCCATTGTGAGTTCTGTCGGCGACGCCAACATGTCAATGAAATCCAGAGGGTATTAAGAGATGAGTTACCTTAGCACGCATTACCTTCATGAAGGACACGTTAAAAGCATAAACACGTTATGTCATTCTACATGCTAGAAAGTCTTCCGTCTTTAAGTTGTCATCATAATGCTTCACATGGCTCAACGTAGTAGTTTAGATGCAAATGTGCTTGATGCAGAGTTGCCCTTCAGTACGTTATTGTAAAATATGCCACTGCATGCATTCCGCTTTCCTTCCTGGGATCAGTGAAGTCTACTATTATGAATGGACATGTAGATGGCAGAGACTTACGAGACAATCTTGGTGTTGTTTAGGAAGTATTCCAGCGGGTAGTGGCAGGAGAAGTGGTAATACAGGTCAGTGGCGTAGCTGATGGATCCTTCCGAAGACACGGGCGTGTTGATGTACCCATTTATGACGACCGCCTGGAGACTGGAGAAATCGCTAAACGGACCTGACGAATCAGGGACCTCGTCCACAATCTAGGATTTGACAGCACAATAATAGATTAATGATCAAGGACCATGGATGGATTAGTACACATCCGTAATACGGGATCAGCACAAGGTTGGATGAGTACGATTGATCAAGATTTATTGGATTTATACAGGATCAACATGTAGTTATTAGACTTTACACACAACACAAATATTAAGTTATGTTTACATTATATTCTCTAATAAACCTGTTGTACACATTTGGACAGTAGGCTATACAATTTCTTATGTCCATTAGCTGGTTCCAAAATTACGATTGTTGGGCTAATCTTGGATACACACTGATTTTGCAAAGGTGAAAAGCCCCAACTACTAGAGATGTCCTAAAATGTACAGCAAACACCTGTCAGGTGCCATCGAGCATGCATTGCAACCCTGTCATTGGGCTTGTACTGCAATACGGTATGTCTTGAAACGTACACCAACGATACCTAAGGCAGTCCGTCACAAAGAATTTGCTTTCACCTGCAGCGACTGGCGACAGGGGTTGTCCTGGCTATCATTGACAGGCAGCTGGTAGCGGATGATGGGAGGGTCCGTGTCGGTGTCAATCAAGCCCTGGCACTGGCTCTTGTTGTGTTCCCCGTTCAGAGCCAGACCGGACGGTTCGAAACCCGCCAACAGAGCCGTGCAAAGGTTCACCTCCAGGCTGATGACCGTGGCAGCGCAGAACACCTTCAAATCGCCGTTGACTTGACGGGGCCACGGAAACCCGAGGGAGAGGAGGGTTAAAGGTCAAAGCGCTTCCAGGAGGAAAGAACCATAAGCTATAGCAAGAGGCAGAGGTGGATTCGACTTGGTCGGCCGGAGACCGGGCTGACTGTCTCGGTTACTGGATCAGGGTGAAACCGTTCCCCACCCCCGGGAGGTTTCATGGGGAATTCCATCGCCGAATAGCTGTGTGACTTCAAGCCTTACCTGGGACCCTCTTATAGCTATCAGAGCAGTTGTAAGTAACAGAGAAGGCAGGCTGGAGGAAGACAGCCATCACAACAGAGAAGCAGCCGAAGGAAAACATGGCGTCCACAGCTGTGGGGAGGATAAGAGAGATACTCACAGAAAAGCAGGAATCCATTCATATATGAACCGAATTGCAAAGTAGACGGAAAATGCTAAATTGCTGATATGTTTTATGCATTGCATGTTATGAATTTCAATCTGTATAAAATTTTACCAATTCATGAATTTAAAGTAATGTGTACTGCAGAGGCGATGATTGGTTACTAGGTTTTCTGTGATTACACAAAGTTAGTGGGTTACAAAATTAGAGGTAAAGGTTAAAGTTAGGAAGTTAGAAAGTTGCAATAGCTGCCTTATTTATTAGAGAAAGTATGTTATCATTAATTACATGTAACACGGTGAAAAAACACACACACAAAAAAATTGAATTTACAATTGTAAGTAAACATTAATGTATTTGGAAAAGCTTACTTAAGTCATTCCATCCTACCTGGGAAGTTGCTGAAGAGGTGTTTGTGTGACAGATGTTGAGGGATGTGTTTTATAGAACCCGCTGACATTTGATATCAGAGGAGTGACACGCAGCGTCCACTCGTCAACACATGCGTGAACTTTTGATCCACGGCCTTGCCTCACGGCAAAATCTAAGCTTGGGAAGGGTCAAAGGTCAAGACCTGTGTCCTACGCAGCACAATTGGCTAAGCCATTCAGTTTGCTGGCCATCAATGTGCCCCACACTACCACTAGAGAACAACGAGACAGGACAACCATGTCCAACATCCACCTATCTATCCATTGGGGTGCCCAGACAATATACACTAGGTCTATTGTTCTGAAACAATAAGTAGGAAAAAAATTACCAGGTATAGTCAAAAAGCCTGGAGAGGGAAGACGTATGTCACATTATACTGGGAGGTGTCACTTGGTGACATGTCTTTCCTTTCTGCTTCTACCCAGAAACTCTTTACCGAAACCTGCCTTGTATTCAACACAGAATCCAATTGGCATTCTAATATGGTCTAGTTGTCTAAAGGATCTACAATCATTCTAAAGGCTGCAGTGTTAGTCAGTCGGGGAACCTTAGATTAAGTAAAACTTTAAACCTGTGTCTGTCTGAGGTGCCAAGTTACACACTTCTATTTCAATGAGTAGTTGAAACTAAACGGCTTTGAAAATTTATGAAATTACATTTCAGTACATTGGAAAACACTACAGCATTTTGATTTGCCCAACATAAAGGTCCTTTAGCATAATCGGTACAATTGGCATAAATCAACAGAAAGGGCCAAAAAAATGACATTGTTGTTGATCATTAGATTCAATGATTTAATCTTCAGTTAGGTTATACTTTTAAAAGAAAAAAACATTTGAATGAACAAATCAATATTTGTCTTTATTTTGCCTGTGCTACAATTGATTAACCCTAACCCTAACCCAATTGATTAACCTTAACCCTAACCCAATTGATTAACCCTAACCCTAACCCAATTGATTAACCCTAACCCTAACCCAATTGATTAACCCTAACCCTAACCCAATTGATTAACCCTAACCCTAACCCAATTGATTAACCCTAACCCTTGCATGCGTAACTCTGTCCTCTCTCGCCTTGCCAAGATAACTGCACTAAGGTTTCTACTAAAATGCTTGAAATGACATGGGAGAACACATTTTTTAAGAAGACCTGAGACTATTCATATTTTGGAAAAATAGGTGTTTCTTTTAAAAAACTATGTAATCTAAATGAAGGATTAGATTACATTTCTTCATAGCCATTTCAATGTCTTTAACCAGAATTCCCATTTACTATGACAATCGGGCCAGTTACACATTCAGTAACACATCAATACAGTCAAAAATAATATTTCCAGTAAGCAAGAGATCAATAAATCACACTATATATGGTGCTCACCCAGAGGTAATATTTAACCCAGTTACAAAAACCAGGAACTCTTATTTCACAAAGTCAAACTCTAGCCATGAAAACATGGAAAATATCTGGGCCAAGCATGACCAGTCAAGGAAAGTCATAGCATTTCAGACATGATTATGCTGAAGTGTAACACACGGCAACACAGAAATGTACATGGTGCCTCCTTGCTGTATCATTTATCAGGCTTCCACAAAAGTGAAAGAAATGTGATCGCAGTCCCAGCTATAACCAAGGGGCAGTTAGGCTTTTTATGAGATGTTGATTTCATTTGGGAAAGAAGATCTACTGGGAATGGGCAAAGCAGTGATTGGTAGTGGAGGGCAGGCTGTCCTTACAGGGGTGTGAGATGGTCCGGAGCCTTGAGGTAGTAACCAAAAGCTTGCCGTATCTAATTGTCGAGCACTTAAAGGAAGGCATTTCACCCTAACTGCTCACCCCATAAGTTGCTCTAGACAAGAACGTCATCTTAATTGCTCCAATGTGACTGGACATACCCTTTATTACCAAAAAGACATCATCTCTATTTTCTTATGATTTCGATTCGCATGTGGATGCACTGTAGTCATACGATGGCCCGTTGTCTAGGTGTGACGGAAAATTTCCTCGAGACTCATGACGGTTGAGATAATGACAGGGATAAGAAAATGCTTGGCTTGAGAGAAGTTGTCTTTTGCTGCCATCTGCTTGTCAGAAGAGGGTCAGCAATCTTTCATGGTTCGTTGGTAACGCAGCGAATGTTGTCCAGCGTGTAGCAAAATGCTTAGGTCTAAACATAACAGTTGGTAAAAAAGACAAATTACGAATGTACATATACAAAATCGAGAGCCCAGTTTAATTCCAGTGTGAACATAGTTTACAAAGCAAAAAGCAGCATGGTTTGAAAAAAAATGTGTGACTCAGTGATTGGGTGTGAATGCATGGTAAGTTTATAATAGTGAATTTGCGTGCGTGTGTGTGTGTGTGCAGATCATAAATATAAACTAACCGTTATTTGGCCCTTTTAAATATCACCTTTTAAAAATACTGTATTTGGTGTAAGATAGGAAATCAGCTGATGTTTTGAAGTGAACACAGCCTATTTCAATCCTGTGTTAGAGCCTACTGTCCCGATCACCGCGACAGTCGTGGGTAACACTGACCTGGTCTCGCTCGGTTTTAGGACCGTTTCATGCGGTAGCGACAAACGCCACCAATAAAGGAACATGTAGAATGTAGCTAACATTCCTGGGAGAGGAGTCGGTATCCTCTTCCATGCAACCAGTAAGACAGAGCACAAAAGTGCCTTACATAGCGTGCCTGTTGTGAAACACAGCCTTGCTTTGTCCGAGCTCTTCGTTTGCTCCCAGGAAACGCGCGTTAACGGAGTTACGTTCTCCCGTTGTCTGACAGAGATTAAGTGAAGGGAGGCCCATGAGTCTCGTGCCTAATTAGCTTGAAGCTGACTATTGCGGATGGTGGTTATTTCTGTAAACATGCTCACTCCTTCCTTGTTCGAGAACCACAAAATGGCGATCTACATAATACATACGTTCTTTAAATACATTACAATGAGTCAATGCTCGTGCCACTTGGACTAATAATTACCACATGACTATAGATAAGGGAAAGTTCATTCATTTATTTCGTTCTTCAGGACATCAACAATGATGTTCATGGTCTAGGAGAAAGCATGTGAAACACTGATAATTTTGTTATTTTCTGATTGTTCTATGGCATATTCTCCTATGGACATTTTCTGATTAGTATTTAAAACAAAAATTATTAGAGATCAGTGATCAGAAAGCTGCACGTTGCATGTATGTCCCTTTTTCTTCATATTCTTCATTAGGCATCATTTTGTGTCAATGTTTCACCGATATGAATTGGAACCACACATATTTCTCTATACAGGGAAAATGTAATTTAGTGGAAATGACTGGAAAACAAACGAGAGAGGACAGGGACAGGAAATATGGTGTTGAAAAAAACAATCTGTTCCCTTTCCTCTTCTCTAGCTTCCTGTTAGGAGCCATTGCTTCACACACTGTCATCACTAGCAATTCAGACGGTCCTAGATCAGCACTCATCCTCCCAGACAATTTATGAATGCAAGGCCCTGGACCTTTCTGTTTATCATACGCGGTTGCAGTCAAAACACTAGCTGGAGACGGATCACAGTGGGGATAATTATGGTTTCCAGGTTTACATACCTGGCAACCGTCAGCTGAGTGATGCCAAGTTAGCCAACGCATTCCCATGTAGTCCAGGCCACAGCATATAACCAACTGTGGTTTTATGGTAGTGACTAATGTTGCTCCTCTGAAAACATCACAAGCAACAAGTGAAACCACATTTATTTACAGACCGTGATGTGGATACAGTTGAGGGCCATTGTTTTCTGATCATAATGGCCATCACAAATTACCAATACAAAAAATACAAGAAAACTACTCAGTACTGGAACTTGCATTGTCTGGGCATCCTTCCTGGAACACTCGAACATCTCAGTGGTCCCACCAAAGTTCTCCATGGCTCAACCACAAGAGTCAACAGTACAATGAGCAAAGAACTGGAGTAGGTTTGGATCTCGGCTGGGCACTTTAGAGGAAAAGGGTATGTATGGGATAGATTAGCACCCAGCCTAAGGTTTCCAACATTTCTCAAGTAGCAGAACTAAAGCTTCATGCCAGACCCTTACTTGAGCATTGCATGATCGAATGTAAAATGCGAAATAATACAAATTGTGGCTTTGGAAAGTATTCAGTATTTTCTGTGTTCTGTTACGGACTATTTATAACCGACTAAGTATATGTTTTTGTCCCTCAATCTGGGCACAATAACCCACAATGTTCAAATCAAAAATATGTTTTTAAAAATGAGCTAACTTAATGAAAAGGAAAAACTGAAACCTCATGACCATTTTGTAATGTATTGTCAAAGGGTTTGAATACATTTTTTGTTCAGATGCATCACGTGCCAAATGGCCCTTACAGGACCATGACAAAAAAGTGATGGTGGGAGCATCATGCAATGGGTATGTTTCTCAGCTACAGGGACTGGCAGACTGTTCACGTTTGAGGGAAGGATAAATGGAGCAAAATACAGAAAGTACCTAAAATAAATCCTGATCCAGAGTGCACAAGACTTTAGACTTTAACACCATTAAACATCTGTGGGGAGACCAGAAGATTGCTGTTCAACTAACCCTAACCCATCTAATCTTTGCATCAGAAATCTTCTTGTTGATTACACCCTATTGTATGTGCAAAAAGGTTTGCAATTGCTATACTATAGCCTTGTGGCAAAAACCTTTGTATCTGAATGTTTATTTTTTTTTAAATTAGGTTATGTTTTAAAAAGATGACTAATTGATACATTAATACTGTTTCCATTTTGTCCAACATTTTGTCCAATAACATAAGGTGTTATTAGAGGTTTAGGGATAGCTACGTTTAGCCATAAAGGTTTAGTTCATCCATAATTCCTAGGTTACTGGTGTTTAGGTTAGATTCAGGTTTAAGTCTAAGAAACAGGGAATCTGGATTTCTGGAATAAGGTTATGGTTTAAGCCTCCAAAAAGACAGAAACGCAACGTGAATGTGAGTAGGTGCCAGTGTAAGACTAAACTTTTGCTCTAAAGTTGTATAATCTCGTGACATTTCTATTGCTCAAGATAGCCCACCCCACAAAGACATCTATTCATTTCATTAGTCTGTATTCCATTATAATCAAATACATGTGCGTTAGTGGGTGGGCAAACCAATATGAGTATATAATTTAATATGATACAAGCAAGATTTCTTTAACCAGTAGGCTTTCAAGTATTTTTGGAGACGGGTTTCAATCCCCCTCAACGCCGATTCTGAAACAATTCGACTTAATTCTGATTGGACCATATCCGGCTGTTATGTTACACTCTTTTTAACGTTGAGGGGTTACGGCGGGCATGTGTTCAAGTATTTGCTAAATTCCCAACACGTTTTATAATAGTGGGAAGTTAATTAAAATGCACGAATTGTTCGGGTGAAGATGAAGAAATGTATTTTTTTGAAACTGTTCGGGACTGTTCTAGCTGTTTTCTGCCATCAAGGATCCAGTCAATCTAAACTGAATCGTGAGTGTTTACATGGATAGAGGGTCAAACTTGTCAAAGTCTGACATCAAAACGTACGGATATTATATACCACAAAGTACATACCGTTGGCAATGTTTCGCTGTAGTGATTGTTGAGGGGGAACAATTATGCATTGAGTTGAAAGTAGATATTTTATCGCTTCTATCTTCTGAGTATGCTCCTGAATAGTCCGAATTGCAACGAGCAGGCTGTTTGTTTTGTGTGTTTTCGTTGGTTCGTCGGTATGAACATACTATGCAGGCAAACAGGTCACACTTATTTTGAATCAATAGAGTGATCTTCTAATAAAGTGCCTTGCGATAGCTTAAGGGGGTGGAAATCAAGGTTGGCCATAAAATACGTAATCGCTGGGGTTTGAAAAAATATCAATGGAGAGCTACAGCAAAGAATATTGAAATTCATTCAGCCTTGTATTCAAGTACTTATTAAACGAATGTTTTTCACATTTTATAGTAGTTATCTACTTGATTAACATTCTCGATCTGCAATGGGAGTTATCTACTTGATTACCATTCTCGACCTGCAATGGGAGTTATCTACCCGATTAACATTCTCTGTCTATAATGGGAGTTATCTACCTGATTAACATTCTCTGTCTGCAATGGGAGTTATCTACTTGATTCACATTCTCTGTCTGCAATGGGAGTTATCTACCTGATTAACATTCTCTGTCTGTAATGGGAGTTATCTACCTGATTAACATTCTCTGTCTGTAATGGGAGTTATCTACCTGGTTAACATTCTCTGTCTGTAATGGGAGTTATCTACTTGATTAACATTCTCTGTCTGTAATTTGAGTTATCTACTTGATAAACATTCTCAATCTGCCATTTGTTGTGTGCCTAAAACAGACCAGAGAATCTGCCGCCGTGGCACGGAGCGACCGTGCTACCGGATTGGCTACTTCCAGGACCCACGGGGGAGGCTGAACTTCCACGATGCCCGGCAGGCCTGCAGGACGGACGGGGGGGAGCTTCTTAGCATCGAGACGGACAATGAGCAGCGTCTGGTGGAGCGGTTCATCCAACAGTTGCAGACCATTGATGGGGATTTCTGGATCGGCCTGCGTAGGAGCCCACATCACCGAGTGACCACCAAGGGTTGTCCATCCCAGTACTACTGGCTGGATGGCAGCAAGGCCCGATTCAGGTAGTCTCGGGTTTTGCTTTGGTTTGAAGTCTAGCAGATCCATGTGACTGTCGGCGCCACATGAATTACGGGACCATAGAGACCCAAAGGACCTCCGCTGTCTTGGTGTCTCGTCGCGTTCAATTCAGGGATAAAGACGTGTTTATGTTGCCGTGCTTCCAGGGTCAGCGCCGTTTAATCCGCGAAATGTTAACTATCACACACACACACGCATTCCAGCAACGCGCGAGAGGCGTTGCTGGAATGCCAGTCCGTTATCAGAAGCATGCTGTTCACTGTCGGAGCACCTCGGACCTGCTGACCGATGTGGGTAAAACTTGTTGGAGCTGCTGACCGATGTGGGTAAAACGTGCTCGTTGCAGGAACTGGCACTGGGACGAGCCGTCGTGCGGGGTTGAGATGTGTGCGCTCCTGTTTCACCGGCACACAAGCGCAGCCGATGAGGGGGGACATTTCCTGCTCCAGTGGAACGATGACGACTGCAACTCCAGTAACAATTTCATCTGCAAGTACTCCGAAGGTGAATACGCACAAGACACGTCGTCATTGGAAGAGGCCGGCTCAGTGGAAATGTTAAGACCGTCGTTATTTGCCCTGCGAGTATTTCTACATGGCCCCAGTCTCATTGATAACATCCATAGTTAAGCAATGAAACCTTGAACCAGGGTTGTGTTCTCCAGACGAATAGAAGACATTGGCCCAAAGCAAGCAAGCAAGGAATGAATACATTAACACTGCCATAATGAATACAACCTATGGTACCGTAACCTACATGTATCACATTGCAATCATGCAGAGTATCACTGCAAAAGGAGATACTATTGTGTGACAAGATGTTTATTGAATACCAGCATTACAACAACAAAGCCATCAACGTGTATCCCTACATTAATACAGTACATTTCCTGTGGATTCATTAATTCTTCTCTCTTACAGAAAAGTTGCCAGTGTTTACTGTGGAGTGGAATTCAATGTCCACAGGTATACACTCCTCCAACTAAAAACACATAACGACTGTGATATTATAAAGTCTAACAGTCCACAGAAATGTGGCTGGTGCATATGCTATGATGAATGTGTAAAACAATTCTAAAAGGTTGTCTCACCAGTATGTTGGACATTAAACAGTTAATATAACACACACTCCTTTGATTGTTTCCATTCTACATAAGGTGGTGGTGTGCGTAAACAAAAGACATCTAATAGTGGTTTTTGTATCTCACTGGCCATTACATTCTTTGAATGTTGACCAAGTAGGCCTGGCTGTATTTTTTATAAAGAGAATGTATCAAGAAGTTATGCTTACATAATATTGGCATTTGTGAGCTAAATGTGAACATTGTTTTGACATTCTAAAACAAATGTATATATTTCTTAAGGTCAAATATGTGAAGTTTTGAGATGAGTCATTTGTTGATTTTGAGATCAAGCACATCGAAGTGTTATGACATCTCCATTCTCAACCTCTGACGTTTCTGCATAAAGGATGACATCTATTGGTCAGGATCTACAAATAACAGAATAAAATGCAATTTACATAATAGCCGTACTGTACGCGTATGTCCTAGACTGGTGTTTCTATTTACACGATTTGTTAATTATCTATTTTTCTAGTTGCCCCAATAATATCTCTGAGGCCAAAACTACCATCAGTTACAGTGAATGACGAGAAAGCGAAAATAGGACTGTCTGAATCATCAGGTAAAAACGGCTGCACTTTTAATGTCTATCAAGTTTTGATCATTGTTTACGAATTACAGTAGTGTCCCAAATGCAATGGACAGTCAGCTAATTTAGTCTCCCAAAATATAGCGAGACACCAACTTAATTCCATTAGCCTGGTCTTGGATCCGTTTAGGCTATCTTATCTGTCGCTGAATGACTTGGAAGTTGATCTGATGGTACCACATAGTCACTGCTGTAAGTTCCTCGAGCACATTGGCTAAATAGAAGAATCAACACAGCCAGTTCTGGAACTAGACTACCAATGCCATTGTTTTAGTTCTGCTTTTTTCTCCCTGCAGTATCTTTTTCAGACAATGCTGTGTATCTCTCCTACTCCCTGTTCTCCACCATCCCTGTTCTACTCCTGCTTCTGGTGGCAACAGGAGTCTTCTGCTACAAGCGGGCAGCCAGAAGGTAGACTTTGTTGGCCTCATAGTACATTTAGCACAGGGACTTTTTCAAGATACCCAAGCCATTGTTGGTTGACTCAAACATGTAAAAGTCAGTAAGAAAAATAAAGTACTTTTTCCTCAATCATATGTAAGAGAAATAAAGTTGTAGAGGGCTGCCAAAACCTAATCGGCCTGAGACCTCGCCAAACATATTTCCCCAAAACATGCTGTATTTAAAGACGTCGCGGGAGTTTTTCTTTGCGGCTCACTACACACGTATGTAACTGACTGAGTAACCGTCTGCATTGCAGGAGAAGGTCTCGGGCAGGCGGCTGTCCCAAGCCGGAGCCGTGGGGTACCATGTCCGCTGCTGCGTGTGACACGCAAGGACCCTATGCCTACAGTGACATCACCAAACTTCATCCAGCCCACCTGGAGAGCATGGCACCAGAATCAGTCAAGAAGATCACCTTCTGTGCCTCCTCTCTTGCCGCCCCGTGTGACGATTATGAGAATGTCTCAAACAAAGAGGCCGTGACAGAGAGTGGCTTTGTGACCAATGACATCTACGAGACCTGCCGAGCCCCCCGTCGCCACGGGACTGGATGGGTGGAGAATGAGATCTACGGATAGTTCTGCCGTCCTGCGGTGCCCTTTTTTCCCCCCACATGTCAGTTGGGGCGATCCGGGGCCCCTGGCTGTTTCTCCCTCCATTTAATCT
This sequence comes from Novumbra hubbsi, assembly GCA_016801125.1. Lineage (NCBI taxonomy): Eukaryota > Metazoa > Chordata > Actinopteri > Esociformes > Umbridae > Novumbra > Novumbra hubbsi. The sequence continues at coordinate 23,908 of JACXGK010002112.1, read as the reverse complement.
TATCATATCCCTTGCTGGTGGATTGCATGGCATCGTATGATGCAAGGCAGGACAAACAGATCCTGTGGAGTGTTACAGCTTCCTCTTTAGGATACGCCCACTTGTCGTACAAAGAAGCCTGCAGTGTCACTCGTTTGCAAGCTTCCTGTGTGGAACCTGAATTCGGGGAACAGGACAATATCTTTGGGAACTCCGCTGACAGATTTCTGACCCCGCAGTGCCTCTGAGCATTCCTCCCCCGTCTGCAGGAAAATCTGTTACTCCTAATAATGTTTACCGAAGACCCCACTGTTATGACATCATTTTTAGGTGGCTGGATTGTGTTTCAAGTGCCTCGCTTTCATGGCTGCTCCAAAGTCCTGTTTGAACAGTGTGTAGCATTTGTTTATTTGCCTAACTGTCCTATTCTCATAACGTTGTATATAGCGTAATGTTATAAACAAAATACCCGAAAAGGTATGTCTTGCGTGCACGTTGGATTCAAGTGAGGCCGATTGGAGTGTTGTGGAAAAGCAGTCTAACAAGCTAAATGTGAGTGTTCTTGGAGGATGTCAAACAGGAAATGCCAAAGGCCCATCTGGAACTTGCACATCCAGGAAATCTAGCAGTGACAGCAGAGGCCTTCAGGGTGCCTCACTCAACAGTTTTCCATGTTAGCCCGTCACGAGAGAGGTTAATTATTAAAACATGTACTTGCTGGACTTGCATTTGTGAGATATTTCAAATATGGCACACTGCTCTGACTGCAAACATATCCTATGACACGTCATGCCTGCCTGTTTACTCTTAAAGTATACGTTTCTATTTTGTACCAGAATTCCGAGCAAAAGAATACTTTTGAAAAGTCTTACAGAACCTTTCGTAAGATAAAACGCTTTCTGTCGCTTTTCATTGTAACTCTCAACCTGCTTTTGGCTCCCAAATGTTTTTGTCTGAACAGCAGGTGGAGCTGTTTCACGTCACATTGTATCTGTCTGGCATTGGTCTCTAGAGCTCCAGCAGTTTCCTCCTTAAATTCAGTTAATTGCAAAATGCAATAGCATGTGATGGAAAAATATTGTTCTAATTCTTTCATCTTATTTTCATATTGCGAAACCAACATAATCTGCACTATGACAGAACGCCAACCATGACCCAACATAATCCAAATTAATCTTTAATCGTTTCTGTTCATTCAGAAAACAAGACCAATTTATTCCCGATTACTGTCTGGCACTTGAGTAACTCAGACGACAGTCCTTTGTTTTAATAGTAACATCGGTTTAAGATTAATTTAGAATGACAAGATTGTTTCCAACATTCTTCAACAGTATGTGGCCAAGGCAAGTGGATTAGGCTTGGTTCAGATTGCAAGCTTCAACTCTCCCATCTCGAAACACTTCATTACAATGTACAGCCGGACATAGGGCGAATTGCACGTGCGACCAGCAATTGTAATATATTCATTGAAATATATTCGTGGTTGCAGCACTTGAACGTACCATTTGCTTGGTACGTCAGCGTGCGTTCTATTGGAGCACAGCTGCACACACAACTTTTGAAGCTCAACTGTGATATTACATATCAATACAACATGCATGCATCGAGTAATTTGCTTGTATAGATGTAGATTATTAATGCCCCATTTCAGTCCCTGCACTTTTACAGAATAACAAAAGCGTTTCATGCACCTGCCAGCCAAACTTCAAAGTTACCTATCCACTAAGGGCGGGCGAGCAAACAGATTTCAGAATAGCAATGTTACCGGTTGACGTAAGAGGTGGGTCCCGTCGCTATGGAGACGAATTGGCACTGAAGTGTAGAACCGCTTCAGAGTCCCGCCCCCTGTACAAATACCCCCATGGCTCTGACGTCAATGTACGTCAACCAGAGAACATGATGCCTCCTGCAAGTCAACTCGTGTCGTGTACTCTAGCTAATAGAGGTAGCTAGCTGGCTAGCTAGCTGACAAATTACAGTGCTATTGTATTGGAGAACGCGGCGTGACAGCCCGCGACAGTACTAAATGTCCTCTGTCGTTTCGTTGGTGTAAGGGGTCGCTAGGGTTCAAACTTGCTCGGCGACTGAGAATTGTTCTTAGTCTATTCCAAATAGACCCAGTTTCGCGTAGGGTTGTTTTCCCATCCTCGTTATCTGTGAACGCTCAAGTCGCGAGCCCTTACCTCTCCCAAAACCCAATTTATTACAGCATGGTCATGGCTGACAATCACCAAAAACCGATGGTTCGGGCTCCCGTCCGAGTGGGCTTCTACGATATCGAACGTACTTTGGGAAAGGGCAATTTCGCAGTTGTGAAGCTGGCTAGACATCGCATTACCAAGACTGAGGTGAGTCCTGAGTAAACTAACTAGCTAGCTAACCAACAACAGTTAAGTTAAGCCTGGGATTTCCTTGCAAAGGACAACACTAACCTTACATTACAATTAGAAAACTCTAACTAATTGCCAAATGCATTGACGCTTTAAGTTACTGGAACTATCTACCATGCTAGTTAAAGTTTAAATATGCTAATGTACAGGGTTCTCCAACTCAGGGTTTCCCAACCTCGGTCCTGGGGCCTCTGACATACCCGTTTTGGTTTTGCCCTATACCACTAAAACAGCTTGTTCAAATAGTGCACTCGTCATGCAGAGTTATTTATTTCAATCAGTTTTATAGTATATGGGACCAAAAACCAGGTGGCTGAATGTAGAGCTTAGGAAACTTGAAAGTGAAAAGTGTTACTCTTTAACATTTTACCGTGAATGTGATTCATGCATATGTGTTTCTATGTGACATTCACGTAATTATCCCACCCCTAGTGTCATTGTTGTGCAACACGCTGCCTTTCTCTGACTGTGGATCAGTATATTTAGTCTAATACGCTCCACAAACCGTGGAAAGACTGGTGCAGCCTAAATAACAACCAAGTCAATATCTAGGGCATGCAGTATGATGGTTACATAACCCAATAATAGTCTGATATTGTGGTGTCTTCTTGGGACCATTACTGTGTGAGTTGCAGTGTGCATAGCTTGTGATTGCAATGCAAGGGATTATGGCCGTGTCAACCATTTTCCTCGTGCAGCACCTTCATCATCAGTCTCTTTCAGCAGATATCTTCTAGTAACTATAATAATTGGCAGATATCACCATTACTATACCAAAGCAGTGGCGTGACTTTGAACTACATTAAAATTTAAAATAAATAAATAAATAACCTCAGATGTGATACTTTTAATAATTGTTTATTGTGTACGTAGCCATGTAGAGGTCCAACAGCAAAGTGCGTCCTCTGCAACATGGGTCCACGGGACATGAATAGAATCATATGCGCGATGCTCTTTCGATTTCCGCAATGCCGTGAGCTTTCTGTTCCACTGTGATTACACAGGGGAACTAACAGGTTTAACCATTTGACTGTGCCCATTTTGGACAGTCGTCCAGGTCGTCTTTCTTCATTTGCTTTGAGGTCACAGAGGCTTAAAAAAAAAACCTTGTTCCATTCCTCCGTCAAATGTAGCCCACCTATCTATATTAGCAAGCCAATCAGGGGCACCATTTCTGTCTGTTAAGCTAGCTGGTTGCACAGGGGTCAGCTCAAATACCAACATAAGCCTGGGTCTGTTTTGAAATGGGTGAGCAGAAACCTATGTGACACAATCTGCCAGAGATGAATACAAATGACTGACCATTAAGGCCATTGGACCTGTGAATCATTAGCCTGCGAATATGCTGCCCTCACTGTATTAGAATAGACTCTGCTCTTCCTCTGACTGTCATGCTTTTCAGACCGTCCCGTTTTGCACCCCAAATTGCCCTGCTTTCTTTGAAGTGCACTACGCTTGGTGCCATTTATGGCAGCCATTTGGAATAACCCCTAGCCCCGGACTTCACTGTTTTTAATTAATGAACGGACTGGCAGTCTAATTGCCTTGGCTAGTGACTGATCTGTAGCCAGTGTAACCCTTAGTTTTTTTTCTTCCGTTTTTACTCCTGCCGGAGCTCCATATTGACGCTATTTTACTCTAATATGCCAGTTCGCCTTGAAATACAGAGGATTATATTCTTTAGTTCAACATTTTTCTTTGTGCTTCTGCATTTTTCCACTTCGTTGGTCAGCGCGGTGCCCTGCAAATGTTGGCACTGCTATGACGGCTTGGGCGTCAATTGTGCCACCTTGCTGGTGTCCAAGAATGAATAAACGCAATAGTTTGTTGATGCCCCCACACCCCTGTTATTGAATTGGCATGACTCATTACCTAGAGAAACAGGTGTGATGCATAGAAAAGTGTGAAAGTGAGAAAATCTGATTTTGGAGGGGGTGGTGGCAACAAAGGATTTCATACTTTTTTGGGGCATGGCTTTGCAAATGCATGTTACCTCGGTTCCACTAGATCTACCAATAACCACATCACCGCCTAATCCGCATCAACAGGATGCAATCTCCTTTTAACTGTTAGTCATTGGCCAATGCACACATTTCATACCTGAAAGAGGATAGTACATTTTTTCTGGTACATTCCATGTGTGTTTGACGGCCTCTTTTTTGTCCCAATTAATAGACTCAAGAACTCTGGCCATGAAGTAGTGCACTATATTAGGGAATGTTTTTTTTGGGGGGCATAAGGGATTCAGACAGGCTTTTGGTTTTCTTTGGCATCTTTTATTACCTAGCACCATTTGGCTGCTTCTAAGGCTTTTTTGTCTTGTGATCAGGCTCACTTCTGATCATCAACACACCCACCTAACTTGACCTCCTTGTGGGTGCTGGCAGTCAGTCCACATCTCTTCTAACAAAGGGACAGAGGAGAGTTGGTCTGGTGCTATGGGTCTAATCAGGCACTGTGTTTGTTAGATCACAGTGGAATGATTAAAGAGGAGCTGTGAGCACAGTCGACACACTAAGCATCCTACCCGTTCCCTTGTTTACTCCCAGAGCTTGGCTCGCAGACATTTGGATCTCTTCAAGTCCTGGTGATGAAATGCTGTTTATGAAAGCGAGAGAGAGAGAGAGAGACACTTGGCATATTGCATGTTATCACGGACGCTGTTCATCAACTCTTGCAACAATAAAGAAATTGCCACTTCTTATAGCTTCTGCTTGTGTTTCCCCTGCTTTCTTCTCACCCCGTTTGGAAGATTGTACATACAATCGGTTTATGAATTTTTCTACTTCACTATGTATTCTGCATAAATGAGCATCAGAGTTTTTATTTTGTTGGTTCTTGTTGTGCTTGTGATAGCTTAATGCTCTGTGGATTTCTGTTATGTAGATCACTGCTTACCGTTTTTGATTTTAGACTTGATTTCTCTGAGTCTAAACAACAACTGAAAATGTAGGCCCACAAAAACAGGTTAGGAATATTTCAATAAATATTGGCACCCTTCGTGCAAATGAACAAAACTAAATGCAAATCAGTCGTAGTTTAGACTCATACATATAGGGGATAATCCTTTTGGATTCATTTTTTTTTTTTAATAATTCTTTCCTTTGTTTTTACGTAGTTGAAAATACCACTAAGCACGTTAAGGGCAATTATCAGAACATTTTGATTGGGGCATAGAAGAATCCAAGGATCAGTTTAAGAAATGCACAGGGCAGTGGAATCTTGGGTATCAATTATCAACTGTTATATACCGCCTACATGTCAACAGGCTCTTTAAAAGGGTTACACGAAGGAAGTCCTTACTGAGCCCAACACTACCTGAAATTTGACAAGCTGTATTGGAAATACGATGGTAAATGGGGTGGCGTTCAGGAACGTGAAGGGCACCTAGTGCCCACTGTAAAAATAAAGTGGTGTATCATTAATGCTTTGGGGATATTTTGCAACTCGGGGCTTGGCTGTGAATGAACCTTTTAAGAAGACAATGACCACAAACATTCATCAGAATACAACTCCTAAATGGTTTCGGGACCACAAAATCAATGTTGTACAGTGATCCTCTTAGTTTTCGGACTTGAATCCAAATCTAAAAACCTGTGGTCTGAATTGAAGATCTTGCCCACAAGAGCAAACACACCAGAAGTGTGTGTGGATATGGATACGCTGTGTTGTTATCTATTCTGGTGGAGGCTTCATGATGTATTGTTTGTGAGGATGCCGATGCACATTTATAAGTAATTATAAAAAGTCTAAGTATTTGTTTGTGCTTACTACTTTTTGAGTTCACTGTATACACACTGGTAAATGGCAAACGACCAAATGTGACCTGTGCCGCTGCTTTTGTAATTGTGATTTAGATATTAGTGATTATTTGGGATGGACACATTTTATTTCTTCACTACTGAATCTCATCACTCTGTTCTGTCTTCCACAGGTTGCCATTAAAATTATAGACAAGAGCCAACTAGATGCTGTGAACCTTGAAAAAATCTACCGGGAGGTACAGATCATGAAAATGTTGGACCATCCACACATCATAAAATTATACCAGGTAAACCATTCCTCACTACAGACTTAAGGACGGAGACCAGTGCTCACCCTCTGGCTGTATGTACTTTTGCGAAATCAACTTTTATTCAGGACCTTTTCTAATGGGTGAGCAAACATCTCCCATCTACCTGGCCTTCACAGTCCTAGACCTTCATAGATATCATAACTGACAGAGTTAATGAGTAACCAACCAACCTCTATGCCTCTCCAAGCAATGTGTCAAGGTGCTTGACAAGATTTCACCCAAATTGCACTGTAGTGGGTGGTTCAGCCTTGTGTTTTCAGCAGGGTGGGAAGCCTTGTTCAGCTGCCAATCTCTACCTGATCAGAGATCTTATTTGTTACCCACGAAAAGCCCATCCCGGATAAATCCTTTTTCAGGGAAACTTCACTTTATTACACAAGACTTAATGGCCCTTTTGTCCTTGGGAATGTGAATAAGAACGGCAGTTATTAGCCCACAACTAGACGGCTTGTGTCCATCAGTTGCTGTGTAACCGTGGTGTATCAATATTTCCAACAGCTCGTCCTTTCAAACGGCATGGGTCAATCTGTCATTTCCTGTCAGGCCTCGTAAACACAGGGGCAGCAATGTCTTCACCAACCCCTCCCCAGAGTAGTTTGTGTTGTTTTTTTTTTACCCTTTCTGAGCAGGGGCATGCCCATCTTTCCCTCTCTCACACACACACACACACACACACAACACACACACACACACACACACCCTTTCACATTCTAGAGCCACTTGACCTTCCCGGTCATGTGTTCCAAAACAACACTGAGTACTGGTAGACTGCAAATTTCTGTAATTTGCTCGAGACGACAAACCTAGCCATCTCTTCATTTGCATCGTGGACATGGTACTCAGACAGAGTTTGGATGACAAGTGTCCTGTGGTTGGCTGGTCATGGGGAGGAACTAGGGAAAGTGCCATTGATTGTCCCGACAGGTTTCTCCTTGAAGTTGTGGAACAGGTTATTATTTTATGAAGTAGTGGAGGCTGTGTACAGGTTGTTGGTAGGTGGCGCGACGGAGACGGTTCATTAAACACCCTCTGTGAGTGTGAACGGTTCTTCCATTAAGACCGTTCTGTCCGTTTAGCTCTATTTATCAGATTTGGGGGGGTTGCTAATTTCGGTGTCCTCCCACACACACCGCTGGCTCTATCAGTACCGTCTCATTACTGGAAATTTAGGAATCATTTCAAACCGTGGAATGGAAAATCACTCCCATTCTCTCACATGTTCCTTATTTGTGTAATTCAAACCCTGGAACTTGTTTCGTTGTTGCTGTAGGCGTCCAGCACGAGCTGGGCTCCGGCAGCATTTGCTCAATGCACTCTGCTGCTCATTCGCATATTTGCATTCATAATTTTTTTTTCTCTTCGCGACTCTGTAATTTTAGACGGTTCTTCTGTGGTTCTTCTTCAGTGGGCCCGCGTTAACGTGTGACCTGGTTCCGGGTGTCTTGAGGATTATCGGATGAATTTCCATTTTCACACCTCTGAGGTCAATGCGGATTGACCCTAATCTGATTGGCCGTGTGCTTATTGCTTCCTCATTGTTTCCGTTCCTCCCTCCCAGGTAATGGAGACCAAGAACATGCTCTACCTGGTGACGGAGTATGCCAAGAACGGGGAGATCTTTGGTAAGTCATGCGTACCGAGGGAATTGATTGGGTGAAATCAGTGGGGTTGTCATGTGAAGCCACGCTGGGTCACCTCAGTGCTCTTACTTAAAACCCACTGAATTGTTGCATTTTGCTCTTGTTTTTTATGGATCCTAATTGGGCCTCCATGGTGTGAGGGGCAATGTTACACCAAATGTTACACCACACCAACTCACAATCACACCTTTTTATTAGAAAACAAGGGCATCTACATGATTAAAGGGCATCTCCTTTTGTCAAGTAGATGCCCTTTAATTCAAGTGTGTACTAGGCAAATGGGTTAGCAGTGTTTCTGTAGCACACATGTGATTGTACATTTCTCCTGTATTTATAAATTTCATATATAATTCTTTGTAGTTAAAATTTTTGGACAGCCGTTTGATAAGACACTGATCCTTAGCCTAATTGCAAATGGCTGCACTAAATTCTGCAAAGCCTTTTCATAAAGTTGAACAAAAAATATGAATTACTGAAGCATTTTGTTCATGTCTTATTTTAATCTTGGGCAAATGAGGCCTAATTAAGAATACATGTAATAAATTTAGTTGGTTTCCTGTTATGTTCAGTCATTTATTTTTATATTGCCGATTTTGTTGTCTGGATTTAGTGATAGTTGGAGTTTTCAATAGTCCAGAAGTAATAGGGCCTGTTTGGAGATTGATGTCCATTAGAAGAAAAAAATATTTCAGCAGCATTTATTCTGGTTTCTTTCACCAATAACTTATGTCTATTTAAATCTTTGTTGGGTGGTGGAAATGCAGAAGGAAGTCTACGTTTATTGTCTGCTGAAATGTTGGTAGTTTGGCATAGGAATGCTTCCACCGGTTTAGAGCTTGTGCAAAGTTATCATTCCTTTTTTCCCTTGAATGTTAGGAAGTCAGCTAAGATCAAACTCAGGCTCAGCTATGTGTACAGCCGTGGCCAAACGTTTTAAGAATGACACAATTATTGCAAGTATTTACACAAACGTTTGTTTTGAGTTGAGTTTTCTGGCCATGGACCCAAAATGTTTTTTCCTTGAGGCACTTAGTTCTTAGGCAAAATTGTGAGTGAGCGTACTTCCTTAGCTGGGAAGCAACCCCACACATGAATGGTTTCAGGATGCTTTATTGTTGTCATGACACAGGACTGATGGTAGCGCTCACCCTTACTTCTCCGGACAAGCGTTTTTCCAAATGCCCCAAACAATCAGAAAGGGGATTCATCAAAGAAAATACCTTTACCCCAGTCCTCAGCAGTCCAATCCATGTACCTTTTGCAGAATGTCAGTCTGTCCCTGAGGTTTTTCTTGGAGAGAAGTGGCTTCTTTGCTGCCCTTCTTGACACCAGGCCATGCTCCAAGAGTCTTTGCACTCACACCTGCCTGACACTCTTCATGACATTCTGTAGTATATGCAAATTGCCCTCATAAAAACTGAAGCAGCCGACTTTGTGTGAATTATTATTTGTGCCATTCTCCCAACTTTTGGCCACGGCGGTGTATAGATTTTAGTGCTTCAAATTGTACCTTCAATAAAGTTTTATTGTTGTATGTGGGATTTAGCTAAACTCTGTGAAAGGTTTTCAATTTCATGACTAGAGCTTTTTAGTCTGCTCTTGTTCCGGCTTCTACCGACCAGGTCTACCGACCAAGGCCTGAAGGAAAGTAGGTTACCCCAGTACCTGTCGGATGTTAGTGTCTGAAGGCTTACCTGTCCGTTGCGTACCCACCAAAAAAAACATGCGTAGGTCAAGTCAATGTGAAGGCTGTTTTACCCCAATGCTTACCTTCGCAAAGGGCTTCTGTTTCATACAGGGTCTCACACAGGCTCTCTTCTTGAGGCACGCTATTCCATTGTGGTGTGTACAGTGGTTTCTTACCGAGGCGTTGCTCTGGAGGATGTTTGACATATGGTGCAGTGCACAGCTGTGGACCGTACAGCGATTCTCCTAGTCTATGCATTCTAGGGTAGGCACAAGGTGAGGATGGGTGGATGCTGTGGTCCACACGAAACAAACATTTACCATGCCAACAGAAATTGGTTGACAAGTTTTAGCCCATGTCAGACAACAACCGGCGGGGATTTCTTTTAACATTGATCAGTATGTTCCAAGCTGCTTTTTTTAGGTGAAATGTAGTCAAATGTGTTTTCATATTCTTTCTATTAAAATGTTTACATTGTGTTATTGATTATTAGTGTTGCCTAAAGTGAACCAGCACATGTACCGCTGCAGCATGAGTTTGCATCCGGTTTGCGTCCACTGTTTATTTCTGCGATCTGGGTCTTTCAACTCTTCCGTCCTGCGTTTTTAGGGGCAATCGTTAACATTTGGATGTCCACAGTGATGTTTCATCCACAACAGGAGACTACCTAAAGTAAAGCGCGCGTTTGTAGATGCCATCTATTTGTTTTGCTGTGCTTCTGTAGTGTTCCGGCGTTCTGTTTTATAATGTTCTTATAGAAGACAAGAGGCTATCTTGATGTACCACTGCGGTCTGAGGCGTGCCGTGCTCTATCACAACCAGTTGCGCTGTGCTCTTATTAATATCAGTGCTCTATCTCACTGCCAGACACGCGTGCTCTATCACTACCAGTTGTGCTGTGCTCTTATTGATACCAGTGCTCTATCTCACTGCCAGACATGCCGGGCTCTATCTCACTGCCAGACATGCCGTGCTCTATCTCACTGCCAGACATGCCGTGCTCTATCTCACTGCCAGACATGCCGTGCTCTATCTCACTGCCAGACATGCCGTGCTCTATCTCACTGCCAGACATGCCGTGCTCTATCTCACTGCCAGACATGCCGTGCTCTATCTCACTGCCAGACAT